>JASCQY010000031.1:16983756-17000324 GCA_030264315.1 Sardinella tawilis
GTGTGTGTGTGTGTGTGTGTGTGTGTGTGTGTGTGTGTGTGTGTGTGTGTGTGTGTGTGTGTGTGTGTGTTTTGCCCTGTTGATTTCTGAGGTCCAATGCTCAGTTGGCCATTGCAGATATGCACTGTGGTGGATGCAGTATGCAATCTACAGTAGTGTATACAGTATGGAGAAGATTTGAGTGTCTTTCATCTCAGAGTTACTGTGTTATGTGTTAGGGTCATGTCACATGTTGTACTTCAGCATTGTTAGACATTCTCTTGTTAATATACTTATGCCGTCACTAGAGACTTAATTCATTGGTAGAGTCATCAACGTCATAATAACCATATAAGGAACATTACAAGCGGATATAATGTCCAGCTAAGTATGCAGAAGAGATACAGTCAACAATGTCATTTCAAAACAAAACAAGATTAAATGCTCTCGGGCATTAGGGCACAATAACCAAACTAGGGGGCAGGGTGCAATTATGTGATTTGTGGACCATTAAGTGGGAATTATACATGATTATGTGAGGAGGGTTTTAAAGATTAACCTTCACATTAGAAAAAACAAAACTAGATGTTATGTGTATCTTAAGGACCATAAACTAACTAGGCCAACTGTCATGGCGGCTAGTGTATTTAATAACTGGTAAAGCTGCCACAATAGGGCTTATGGAACTCAAAGCCATGCGTCTAATGGTTTTGAATGACCTATCAGCAGCATTCTCTGTGGTAAACAATAGAAGTTTAAACAGGATTGTTTTAAAGACACAACAAAATTGTATAACTTATCTTTGAAGAGCAATCTTTTTGTGCTACTTTTAGTTGCCCCAAGAATGTAAATTGAAGTAACAGAGCTATAAAATTCTGTCTATTTGTCAGTTGATCCATCAAATGCAGAAACTATGGAAATATTGCTAGTTTCACAAAAATGTAATCTAATTTGCTGGAAAACATCTCTCTCTTATCAGTCATTGGAAAATAATAAACTTGGGATCTTCTTTGCAAGTTTATGATTCCTGATGACGCATTACCTAAAGTCAGTCCTCCTCATTTAACCACTGAAAGGAGATTTCTATCTCTAATAGAGTGGACCATTTGGATGTGCAGTATGCATCCCGTGTCAAAAAAAGTCAGTAATCTCAATTGGCATTAGTTCAGTTTGCTCACTTTTTCATTCGCTCATCAAAAAATCATCTCTGACCAGAGATCATCCCTGATGTCCACGACATGAATAGAGATGTCAGTTTTGTCATGTTGCTAAAGCGTAGTGAATGCACTCAAAAGCACTAAATGTGGTCACTGAGATGAGGACTCTGTGGCCACACAATGCTTTTAAAACATCAACAATGCTGAAGGAGTTTAAGCTAAGCCAGCATTAGTGTGTCATACAGTAGCCTAGCAGCCAGAGTCATGGAATGACCCCATTGCTCATGACAACAGCACTTGGCACTACGCCTTCTCGGTTTAAAAAGGTGATTTTTTTTTCTTTGAGAACACTAGCATCATTAACAGTTGCCCTCAGAGGACATCTTTTTGCTCTCTTTACTGAAACAAACAGGAAATATTCTTAACCCCAAGAAAATATTGTGATGACATCTCTGTGCTGCTGCTGGATTTGACAGGCATTATATCAGGTTTTGGCCATTTGTCACCAGTGGTCAGCCTGATAGTTAGCCCAGGTAACCGAAAAGCTGAAAGGATATCAGTAAACACATTTACAACAAAATGCATAGCATATATCTTTTATTTGTCCACATTTGTTTGGTTGATTCTGTTGTTAGTACATTTTTCTCTTGAAAATTTTACATGACATTCAGTATCAACACGATTAAAGTGCTTTAGAATTGGGCTCATGAGAAAAAGCCTTTGTGTAGTTGGAGATCCCAAGAGTGGACTCCAAACATAAACAACACAACACAATAAAACAGGTGGTTAAACATGATTAAACCCCCCATTTTCAATGTATATTTAAATTGCAAAGATAATGTAATTAGTTAACTGAAATATTAACTAATCGAATTGAGTATTGACATGATCAAAATAAAGGGAACTTAGAGAGGCTAAATCCAAACTCTGGAATTGGTAGTGCCCTCACCACTCTATTGACAAAACCATGGTGTCTTCTTAAGTACTAATGATAATAACAATAAACAGCAAACTCCATATTTCAAACAAAGAGACTTAAACAATGACAATTAAAAACCAAAAGACAAATACATCTCTAAAAAAAGATGATGGACGCTTTGCCCAGAGCTTGAATAAATTAGTCCTCAAGTTGATGTTGTTCCTCATAGTCCGCATTCATTCATTTTATAAGAATAAGAAAAATGTTTAATTCTCGTTGTCAGAATCGCTGTTCGTGTCATTGATCCGCGGCGAGGCTTTCAAAGTGCTTTTATTCTCCTGTTTAGAAGTGCTCGATAGGTCAATGGCCATGTCTTCCATGTCATCCGTTGCACTGGCTCTGTTCGACCAGGAAATGTCGCTGTCCTTTCCCTTTACATCTTCGCTGTTTGAGTCGGAGTGAGTGGAGTCTGGGGTACCGGGAGACTTCTTGGATACCTCCAACGACTTTTTGTGCATTCCTGTGTTGAAAGAGAGATACCGTTGTTATTACAAAGTTAACTGTGTATCGAAATATTCTGAAACACCAAAATGTAGGCTAAGCTAGGCCTTCTGAATAATTTGTTTTGAAACATAAACACGTCTAAGGTTACATGCTACTATATAGCTATTTTAATCACATTCACCAGACATCTCAGATATGTATTTGTGATTTAATACATATTTGAGTGAAAAAATTATTAATAGGGTGAACAACCTGCGGGCTCACCTAGAAGCCAGGGAGCACAGGAACCCATCATGCCGTTTTTGGCGGAGTTGATAATCGATTCCGGTAAGGGGATGGAGTGGCGAACCATGGCACCGTAGAGACCGTACTCTGCCATCACACTACTGCGTCCCCAACACTTCTCCCTCTTCCTCCACTTGGCCCGACGGTTCTGAAACCACACCTGTTTCAAGCACACATGACATGATATTTAGATTTTCAAGACCTCAAGGATTGGTTATTTTTGTTTGATATTGGTGTTGTATTTGTTTATATCAGACAAAATTTCGTTGAATTACCTGTATCCTATCCTCTGGCAATTCTGTCTTCATCGCCAACATTTCTCGTGCGTAAACATCTGGATAATGCGCTTCCTGGAAAGCCTTCTCGAGCTCTTCCAGTTGATGAGAGGTGAATACGGTCCTACAAGTAAAATAAAAACCATTAAAAACACTGCTCAGTGAAAGTTGTCTCTAATTTCATTTCTGCTTCCTAATTTTCAGCTTCTGGTCAAAACGGAAACGTGAAGCCAGCATACCTGTGCCTCCGTTTCTTCCTTTTCTGAGAGTTTCCTGAGCTTTTGCCGTCATTTCTATCCCCGGAGAGGCAATCGTCATCTGGCAGAAGAAAATGGAAAAAATTAGGATTGCAACCATACACTTGACATTCAGTAAAATATAGATAATAAACCTAGCACTATACTGTTTTAAAATGTCTCTTGTATCATAAACTTCATAAACAATGAAAAGTGCATAGCCTACACTATTCACATTTACAGCACACAAACAATTAAAAATAAAGCCTATATATACTATATTATTTGATGTATATTCTCTGTAATATAGCTCAACAAAAATAAACGAATCCAATTATACTACAACTTGTGGCGAGGGCGTAATTCAGCACCACTTCTATCACGATTACAGTGGACAGCTCCATGGAGTTCAGTTAAACTAAAGTGTGCAATTCGCAGTCCTAGATAACTACCTGAATATGCGTCTCTCTGCTGCTCCAAGTTTTGCATGAATTGACTCTCAGTCCTGGATTGAAGAAGAGGTATATGACTTGGTAGGAAACAAGGAGCGCCAGGTGGTTGCTGAGCCGCCAAACTGCACAGGAACCCCAAACCAAGTGGCAAGGAGCCGCCGGCGAAAGAGAAACCTCCTATTCCCGTGGTTGGACCGTCATTGTTGCCGCCACCACCAGGCCCTGACTGATGTGGCTGGAGTTCCGATTCGAGACCCAACAGGTCGGTGATGGCAAAACCCTTAGATCGAAATCCAGAACCATTGAGACGTGCTTTATCGATTCCAAAGGATGGGGTTAAAATCTTAACTTTTGGCTTTTCCTCCATTGCATCCTCTCTTCCTGTCATGGTGGTCATCTGTAAACCTGACTTTCTCTTTCCTCTTCTAAAGCTCAAACGGATGAGATGGTCGAGCGCATCAGCGTGACAATTTATCCACGTCCCCCAGAATGTCAGCGTCCAATCAGATTCGATGTGAGGGATGTCAACTAAAAAGAGGCGTTTCCCTTTTTTCAATCCCAAAGGATTAATTGCCACCAATTTTCCCTTAAATCCGATAAGGATTTTCTTCCCTCTATTTGAATTGGTCCTAAGTAGTTTTTTTCGCTCTAGATGGCAGATTTCACTTAGACAGTAGGCCCATGGACAACCCAGCACGTTACTTGTTGAACTATCTGTATTTTGCTGGTAAATGATCCATTTTAACAACTGCTGCAAGTCGTATTTTTCATAGAACATTTTGCATATAAGCTATAGCATTTGATGGTCATCTTGGGTAGCCAAGGTTATTTGTAGCCGTAGGGTGATATATTGCAGTGTGCACGTAAATGATTGAGTTATCAGTGAATTGTACGAATCGTGTGGTAACCTTTCCACAATAATTTCATGCAGCCTGCTTTAAATATATAAAGGCCTATATATCTCATCTAAAAAGATAAATTAGCCTTCAAAGACATTGTCACACAGGACAATCCATCAAAACTTAAAACACTTCAATGGCAAAACAACCCAAAGAGGTAGGCAAAATGCAGTGCTTAAATTGGGTACATTTCCCAAGGTAGAGAATTTACCTGTGATGAATCTTAATATTAAATTCTTTTCGAAGTTCGCCAAATAAAAATCCAACAATGCATGGCAGGTTTGCAGCTGGCCTAGTTTTGTGCAAATAATTATGAGAAAATACTGAAATTTGCCAATATTTGCACCTCCCTAGCCTCATGTTTATTGTATTTTTGGAATCAAAAAAGCCTACATTTCTCAAAGAGAAATATCTTCTAATTGTTGCATGATCTCTAGCCCATTTATTGTACCATAAAGTGGATATAAATGAATGACAACTCACTGAATGTAGACTAGATGTGTTTAGGTGTGAGGATTGGTGGCTTGACACGTGTGCCCCACATGCACACTTTCGCTCAGGCAGACTACGTGAGGAGATTCTCCTGTAGTAATTAAAGTTGGTAATCCGACCTTCCGCCAAATTTCCTGCGAGACAGATATTAGGATAAAACCTAAATTGTTTTGACGTAGCCATCAAATCAGCTTTATTTCAGGGGTTCAAGTTTAAACCCTGGGTGCCAGGAGAAAATGAAGCTTCTTAAGTGTAAAAGTAATTTGGGAAATTAGGCGCAAGTGGTCTAACCCACTGGTATAACCTCATCGGATTGGTGACTGCAGAGATGTCACCTGAGGTAGCCTACACTGCGGAATGAAAAACAGTCTCCCAAATGCTTTCATTAAGCGAGGCAAAATGGTATCATCTCTGCCCCCTGATTTAAAAAGCAATTAGAAAAATCGTCTTACACAAGATAATTAAATGAAATATATTTAAATTCGTTTACCCCTTCATTAATCTATGGCTTGAATGAGGAGCTATTGAAAATCTGCTTTCGGGGCATGTGTCCATTAAGACAAAAATCCTTGTTGTCTACAGTGATGCAAAATGTTAATATGACAGTATAGTGCAAAGCAATAATTTAACATTTTGCAGTTACACCAAGCTCTTTTATGTTGTAAATACTATTTAAATGCTTATCTGAGATTATTAGGGTCATGGATGATGTTTTTAAATTCTCAGAATTTAAGTAGTGCTTTCAGCATCAGTCTCTCTTTTATTAGTAAAATACACTGAGCAAATGGCATAATCATTGACTTAGTATTTAAGTTAAAAGTTAATTAATTTCAAATAGAGTATCACTATAGTTTGAGATATTTAATCATGGATAGTAAGCTAAATGTAGCCCTTGTACACACTTTTATAGGCTATTATAGCAGGGCACCTGCAGGTTACCTTTCATTTCAAATTGTATCAGCAATTTCTTATTTTTAAATCATTTAAATATTGCAGTCCTCAAAATTACACAATACAGGTGGAGTTCACACAAATATTTTAAATTCTAAAAAATGGGTTATAAAACATAGCCTATTGGTTTAATTTTTACAGACTTTTGAAAATAAATTCAGATTGAAAATATTGCTGTGACACATAAAAACACTTTGACAATAAATATCTCATCACTCATGATCAATAAAAAGTGGCAACCCTCTACTGCACATGTTTACTTGCTGTAGTAAACCAAGTAAAGACAAAATTATGTTATTTTAAGGGCCAGATTACAAGGCTGGGTTTCATGGTGTCATCAGATGAGATTATCTGGGATTAAACTAATCAGTAAATGTTTCTCTGCTCATTATTTTCCAGAGAAGATTTCCAGTCGATTCTCCACCGCCAAGATTATTAATCTCTTAAAGAGGGAAACGTCAAAAATCGCTTTTTGCTCTAATTTTCTCTGGTGATCTCCTGGCACATGGAAGCAGTTTGACTAATAGACAGGCCACGTGCCCTAATTCTGAGATGGATCCAGCCACTAGGAAGTGGAAGCTCATTGTATGCTTGGTTGTCCCTCCTGTACTAATCTACCAGTGCAAAGAAATGGACACAATATGTAAATTTAGCCTATGATATCCTAAACTGCATTTAGACTGCTATTAGACAAATGCAAGCAAGACAACTTGAGATGTAAAAGTACTGTATATGCCATATTTTACATTTAGCTATCAGTTTTGATTGGAGGTGTTTGATTTTCTGTTTAATATTTTATAACATTTCTTTTGGAAGCCTTGTGGAAACTCAACAAATTATATGAAAAAATAGGTATAGGTTAAATTAAAAATGGGCAGACCATGATAAATTGGAGTACATTTTCATTTTGAACTCAGTAGCAGCAGGCTGTAGCATACACTTGTTCTGAGCTAGAGCTTCAGCATGCGCCAAGACACCAGATCTTTCATTTAACATTAAACAAGATGCTCTTCAAGAATGGGACTTAAAAAGCTTTGTGGAGACAAGCTTCTTAAAGGCAATGTAAATCTTGCTCCGAGATGTTACATGGCGTCCAGTGATCCTCCCCATAAACCATTACCTCAACACAGAGCCTGCCACATCTGGCAGATGTTCATGGGCAAATCCTTGTGGGCTGGGTGGGGAGTGGAGCATAGTGGAGTAGGCTAGTCTTGAGGGAGGGCCTGGTGGGGTGTGAGGGTGTACACATGTTGTGCAAACAGATGGACACTACTGCGTCCAGATGTTTTGGCCTATCTATTAAGATTCCTCCAGATTTGTAATCACCAGGAACATGAGACACCATTGCTTTTGCCACCAACAAAAAAAACAGAGGCGCCCGTACCGGAGTTCCCCTCAACCATCCATGTCTGTCAGATCAGACCCCCTGCTGATGCAACAGTCGTTGGATGTGAGCTGGAAGAATTGACCATGATCGGCTTGTTTTGTCTTTAAGAATTGTCAACTCCATGCTGTGCATCTTATCCCTCTGTTTCTACAATTACGGACTGACATGTTTCAGTGATTCCCCCGAATGTCCAGGAAAGGCAATGACACGAGAAGAGCAGTTTGCCAAACCCCAAAACAGATGCTCGCGTAGGGTTGGTCTCATCCACCCCAAATCACAAACAAAAGATAACCCTCTGACCAGTCAAATTGTTCACATTAGTCATCTTCAATATGAACGGTCCTGACAACATTAATCTGATTTTTGTCCCTATTCAAATGTAATCTTTTATTTAATCATAAAGAAACAACAGACTCAAAATTGTGGAATAGATTCACAAAGGTTCAATGTAGTTAAAAAAACAGCCATTTGCCAGCAATATTAAACATGAACAGGCTTACCATTGTTTGCTATAATCAAAAAAAGAAGAAAGAATCAGGAAGTTTAATTTTTCCAACTCTGATTGTCGTTGCATGAGGAAAGGATAATGAGTGTGTGGTTGCGCTGGGAACGTATGTTATTGCTTTGTAGATTATGATTCTGCTGTGCAGAAGATTGCCTGATGATGAGGGTAACGCTGAATGAATATTTGGATTAGTTTTTGAGGTTTCTTAGCCCCTGATAGACCGCTTGACCCTCTCCCACGTCATTGTATTATTTGCTTCCATATTTTCATCAAAGCCATTTTTTTATCTCACATTTTTGGCCTGATAAATTGTGTCTGCAATAAGCACATAGACATCTGTTTCCATCCCAAAGGTCTTGGCCCTTGCCCCTTTAACCTGATTTAGAGCAGCAAGAGCACACTACAACTACAACTATGTAATACAAGCTTAACACTAAACAGTAGCTACAGTAAACATATATAATATAAATAATCTAATGAGTAGTCATGCATCAATTAATTTTTTTACTGACTCTCGGCACATCAAGTTCATATATTACACCATTATTTTAAATCCAATTCAGATCTTTTGGAGGGCACAATGACACTTTATGGCAGTCAAGAGTTATCTGCAAAAGCTACAGTAATCTAATTAATTTCCTCCACACTTCTCCCTTTCTCTTACTCTACCCTCCCCACACACAGACACGGCCTCACACGCACATCATCACAGTGATTAAACTATTAGTAGGCAAAGTGTCCCACCTCTTCAGGCCCACCCACGTCAGGCACACGTCTGTTTCCAAAGCCAGACAAAATGTGGAGGCCAATAAGAGAGGAAAAAGAGCGTTGGGACGCTGCGTGCCCCGGTCTCTCCAGAGAATACGGACAAAAGGCATGAACTGCCCACCTGGGAATCAAAGATGATCAATAGAATGAATAATAATAAGCAACGGGTGCCACAGACATTTGGTTTGTGTGTTGGATATTCTCTAATGTGTGCCTGCATGTGTGGTTTGTTCTCCTCTGGACAGTACTCACTGCTCCTTGTTGGGCAGTGAGGTGGATTTAACAACCATCTTGTTTGATTGTTTAAATTATGGAGCTATTGCATTCAATATAATTGAATTCATTTTTTTTGCGATAAACCATATTTTTTCACATCTGGAGGTTAAAGAGAATATATAAATATTTGATTACAACAATTAAAATGATATCATTGACTAGCGAGTAAGTATCATGCCCTTGCTAAGTGATGATTACCCTAACAAGACCAGCAAAACGGCACTTACAGTAACTGAACCCTAACAGCATGAATAACAGTTAGCAGAGGATTTTTAACGTCTAGACTGCACTTCTGCCATCTCACTAAAACACTCAGATGCTCTGCTTTCTATCCTAAAAATGGTGTAAGTGATAGCAATAATTGGCACACTATAATTCTCCACCCAGACAGCGATTATGCCCTGGGTCACCCCGACAAAGCCAGTGCAGCACCAGGCCTTATTGGTTGTGTTGTTAATTGTTTTGCTGGTCCATTGTTTATGTAAGCTAAGGACAAGAAAGACAATAGTCTGGCCACGCGTCACACTCCTGCAAAGCAAGCTCCACACCACGTCGCTGTCCTAATTATTCAAAAATGCACATTTATGCAAATAGCCCCCTGGTAGATTAACCTAATTCACTCACGTAAACAACTCTTGGGGACTAGGATTAAAGTTTTTTTTTTTTTTTGAAAATTAGACAAGCCACTAATGATCTGGTCTGAGTGGTCCATCTTCCAGCTGAGAGGGGCAAAAAAGAAGAAAGAAAACAACGTCACTCCAAGAGTGAGGCTGGACTGTGACAAGACACACTTCCAAATCTGTCACAAACGTAAACAACGCAACTGTCAACGCCGCCAGAGGGGTGATTAGGTGTAGCAGTTTATTATTAAAGATTAATGCCAGCCTCCGTGACACCCCTTGGCCAGATACTCTCTCCTGCGAGTGGCGTCCACCCTTCTGGAAGGCCCACGCTCGCTGCTAAGTGGGCCCACGTGCCATATGATGCACTCTGTCTGTTCCTGCTGTCTGCAGCTAACGTATGGATAATGAACATTTTAATATATGCATGCGTGTCTTGTGTGTGGTACTTATTATGTACAGTGAAGACAATCATTTGCCTTGTCTTCAGGCCGATGATTGTTGTGTTTGGGTGGGAGGGGGGCGTAATAGGCTTCATGCCTAATAGACAACAGAAGACAAGAAAATGTTTCATCTGTTCCTAAATAGACCATGGGCATCAGGTCTGGCACCATTCAACGCTAGCATTTGATTGGAGATTGTTCTTTTAGCATTTCAGAGTGATGCCATAGCAATCCCAAGATCTCTGACTTGATGATTATATGATTATAACCCCAATCCTGGCACACTTATAGCATTAACAGAGTGCAGTTCCATCTAGTACAAAAATGAGCATCGGTGTGCTAGTTAGGGATTGTGCTGTTTGAATGCATTAGTATTGGTGGCCATAATAACATTCTTCTGTATTTACAGTATTTGCTATCCTGGTGTGACACAGCCTTCTGGTCATCAGCTTCTTTAGTGACAGCAGGATGGTTGCGACAGGGTAGCAGTGAAATAGTAACTCAATGACGGCTGACCGCTCTAAAGCCATCCTGTTGGAAGTGTCATGGCAACAAATGTATCTTTCCCATCTCTGACCCAGGTTGGATTCACAACAAATCACCCCTGTGGCTCCCTGTGGTTAAGTAGAGGGCCCATTGCAAAAGGTCAGTGGGAGCTTTGGCCTCAGAAGAAAAAGACAGCATGAAAGGACAAATAAGGGAGATGGTGCGGACACCCCAACGTCCAAGCAGTGGCGTCAAGTTCCTGCGCTCGACTTGCTGATCCACCCCGCAGCTCCCTGTGAAAGAGGGTGAGTCTGTCCACTTCGGTTAACTCAGCCCAACAATGGCGCCATTCTTTGGGCCGTCACAGGCCTGTCGGATTGACTTAGCCCGGTGCAGGGTGATTGCTCTCCCTCTCATTCTCAGACCACCTTCCCAAAGTGTGCTAATTAGGGAGAAATCATCAAGTCACTTATGGGGGTACCCTCATTAGGAAGGCCCCCGGCCCAGGGAATGTCGGGGCCCGCCAGACTGTCAACTGTCACTGGCCAACGTTTACGAACACAGAGATAAAGAGCCCAATCATCGGGACGTCTTCTTTGTGTGTCCCTGTATTGTTTTCCCATAGGGGCAATAATAAGCCTTTTGTGAGAGGCAAACTGCAACAGGCCTCAAGCACATAAAATCAATAAAACATCTGAAATTGTTTGATTTCAAACAAACATTAAGCTGTGGTAAGACCTGTTTTACTGGGAAGAAGTCTGAGGGTTTATTTTCTAGTTCAGTACAATAAATTAACATTGCTAATCAATTATACATTTTCTTTGAAAGTTAAAAAAATATATTTTTTTTTTCCCCTCTGAAATTGTGACGTTTCTGTTTTGTAACTAGATCCTGTGGGCTCACACCAGAGAGAAAGTTTTGCTTTAACTGCAAAAGGGCAGATGAAAGTGATAGCGTAGCCTCCGCCTAAGAGTATTATAAAAATGAAAATGAAATCTGGCTTTGATTTAAATAATAACTTTGATATTAAAAAAACAGGGGATTAATGTGACTTAAGACTATTGCCCCTTTCTTTGTCAGAGGAAAAACCTCACATATGGTAGGAGGCATATGGTCCACGTCATAGGAGAGGTATGCACCAGTGCAATCTTCCTTATGGATTAACATGTTATTTCTAGTATCTTTCATTATATCCCTCAAACAATAAGTACTTGTTTAAGCGTTCATCAGGTTTGGCTAAATGACGGTTCTGCCTCTTATCTTTCATGTCATTCTGAAAGACTCCAGTTCTCTAATTATTTGCCACCCCCTCAAAAAAAAAAAAAAGGTCATGCTGTTACATTAAAGGCTTTATTTCTCCAGCAGATTGTGTCTGTCATTAATTTCTTTTTTTTTTTTAATAATACCTGTATCTACAGAAGTATCTACAGAGATTACAAGGAACAGTAGGGGTGTGGTGGGAGACGGGTTTATGTTGGGATTAACCGTGAGCTTAAAAAGAAATATCGAGGAATAAAACAATTCTTCGGTGTAATTAGGGAAATATGGTGAGAGACGGGATGGCACACGAACCCTGTGGCGGCCAGCAGCAGATGTCATGTGTTAACATTTGATGATTAAAATCAAGGAGCGCCGAGGCCACTCCCTGTCGCACCCCGCCAACAGGGTCCTGTGTGTCTCTCTCTCTCTCTCTCACACACACACACACACACACACAGACACACACACACACACACACACGCACACACACACAGTCTGGCCCCCGATCTGTTGGAAGCAAAAGGCAAGCTGCAGTCACCACCATTCATCCAGTCCCCCATCAACCCCCAACCTTTCCTTCCCCCCCACGGCCAGACACCCTAGCTGCCCTGAACAACCTGCAAGGAGACCATGAAGAAATTCAGCTTCAGGACTGTGTGTGTGTCTGTGGAGAATAAGGATGTTTCTGCATCCCATAGCCACCCCCCCACGCCCCAACCCTTCCCCCAAACACAAGGAGATATAGACTGTCTGCCGGCAAAGATACACAAACACACTTCAGATTTCTGTCTGGATGACTAAAGAGAATAGGATCCTAAAGCTCAAGGGTTGAATGAAGTAGGCTACAGGACTGACTAGGGCTACAAATGGATAGTGCATTTAACCCCTGCCCTCACTCCTAAAAGCCTTCCATTCAAGCCCCGCACACCATCAAAAAAAAAAAAAAAAAAATCTGATGATTATTCATAATCCAGACTAGGTACCACAAGAAGTTCAGGGGCAATTCAAACCCCCACCGCCCCCCATACCCCGGCCCCCCAAATAACCCCCCACCTCCACCCCTAAGGGCAAGTCTCACCATTAACGTTGACCCACCATCTTACGGGTGTGTGCCCACTTCCACAAGCCATGGTGGCAGGATTAGAGCAAACGAGGCTAAGAACAGATTGGAAGAGAGGGGGGAAAAGGCAAATAAGAAGAAAATCGGTTTAAAAACGCAAACATTAATTCACAATGAATGACAATGAATTCAGCTCCCATCCTGAGGCTAAAGTTTAGTATTGGGCAAGTTTGCCCCAGTGATGCCCCCTGACAGTGACAGACTGATTGATAATTGCTCAGTTTGTTGGATCAGAGGGGTGAATAATTTTCGTTGTGGTTCCGAACTGAACTTGCAAAACAGCAAAGGCAACCTCAACACCACAAAATAATCCTAAAATGAGATGAGATTTCAGATGAACTGAAAGTATCAAGGCGATCAGCAAATACTAAGAGAATGCTATTATATTGCCAGGGTGATGTAAAAACTCCAAAGCGTAGCTTGGTTTTTGAGATTCATTTATATTTTGTTTCTGACAGGATTCATGGAGATTCACTGGTATAGGTTCAAATTCATGACTTTCCTTCTTCGCCGCCTAAAAGACACCAGATGATAAGGGGTGACATGTGGGTCTGACAGCAGGCTTCGTTTAGGGTTCATTGCGAGGCATCAACGGGCATGTGGGGCCAAGGCCAGGCCAGGCCAAGCAGGAGAATTATTCCGGTCCATCCTTTTTCGCTCCAGACTGTTTGCCCGGGAGGTGAAACAGTTGCCGGACCCCAGCTAATTTAGTGCATATGCTCCATGACAACCTCGCGGCACCTCAGCAGATGCCCCAGTGGGGGTGGGACGAACACCAATGATGGCATTTAGTGGAATTCTCCAAGCTAATAACTTGCAGAGCTAAAAGGCTTCGCTTGGAATAAGTTTACTTTATGATGGCATTTAACACGAACGCTGATGGCTGTACAAATAAGTGGTCTTTGATTTTTGTTGAGGATGAATTGCATGACAGAGAGACCTCTTTCATGGCCTCACTTATAAATCCTGAGAGCACATTCAGTTAAAAAATTTCACACATTTCTTGGCCAGTTTCAACCCTTGAAAAACAAGGAGTTTAAACTAAGGAAAAACATACAATTGTACAGACCTGATGGAGGCCATAATAAGAGACATCTTAGTTATTGCTATTACTTAATTTTGCTGCTTATCTCATTGTAGGCCTCAAATCCAAGTTAACGCGGATTAACTCTCATGGAAAAGGCATTAAGAGGCGGATAACCTCTGCTTCCAATGAGTTAATCTACTCCCACGTTAATGAGTCTTGTACTGGATTGCTTGAATTAAAAGCAAATATCAACAGTCACTGGGGGCTGAGAGCCTGGCCTCAATCATGTATCTGCGGTAATGCATTAAGTGATTTGATTCCCTGGGTAGTTGCTGTAATCATGTAATGTTGGTGAAAAACAATAAAATTAACAGGTTATCAGGAAATTAAACGTCTCCTGTTCATGGGTTGAATGGGGTGGGATGTCGGGGGTGTATGAAGATCTGTTGTTCAAAGCAGCATTCAAACCAGCCCAAATATGTTTCTGAATATTGGAGTAGATGTTGGGACAAACAAATGCAGGTGAAGATACAGGCTTCCGGGAAAATTAATCATTTTCCAAAAGGTTTATTAAAGTTTACTAATGACTAAAGTGGTTGACTAAAGTAGGGCTGATGAATCCTTAACAAAGCTTCTAGTGAAGAACAAAGGTCATGTGCTATGCAACCATTTGCACTGAAATGGGACTGATTTGTGTGTGTGTGTACGTGTCTGTCTGTGTGTGTGTGTGTGTGTGTGTGTGTGTGCGCGTTTTGTTAAATTCATGACATTAAAAAGGTCATACAAATCTGACAGGCTTAAAGTAAGTTGTTCAAATTCAATGCCTAAGAGATTTTAGACAGATATAAAAATCCCCAAATATGTTTTTGTAATACCTATGATTAAACTGAAGACTGTGGCATTGGTGGGTTTGGATGTGCGTGTGTGTACAGTACGCGTGTGTGTGTGTGTGTTTGTGTGTGTGTTTGTGTGTGTGTTGGGGGGGCTGGGTGGGTGGGTGGGTAGATGCTCTTTTTTTAATTTCAGGTCTATTGTGTCTGTTTGATTTCAGATCATACCTACCCATGCATGTGATGGGGATTTTACATGCGCGCCTTCAATCATCCGCAACAGCATTGGCCAGTAATTCTATGACAAATAAATTGTGGCCTAATCCACATAATTTTATTGCTTACGGCGTCCTCCAGTTTATTTTCATTTTCCTTGTTGCACAACGCTGTATGAGCTTACTCATTGCCCAATACCTATTTTCATAATATGATACATAATACAGAGATGAATGCGATGTGCATTGTGTCATGTACACAGTCCTGTCCAGATTCAATCTAGTGAATTCTTCAACTGATCTGTTCCAGATCTTGGTTCCAGAGTCAATAGCCTCTAGGGATATATTTTCAATATTTATCTATTGTTTATTTATTGTTATTGTATTCACACTTTAATTTGAATAGTCCATCTCTACAGACCACTTTAAAAAGTCTAATTGGAAGTGTGTGTTTTGAAAATCAAAGTCTGTCCTTCACAGTTCATATTGTGACTCTTAACCAAACCCAGGCCATTGCTCTGCAGCACCAGGAATCATACATAGTTTGCATTTCAAGTCATGTTCCGTTTTTTCCTTTCTTTTGAGTTTCTTGGCTCTATCCTTTCTTGATGGTCCTCAAAGCAAAATTAGCAGATTATGAATTTGCATCCCAATGTTCGTTTTGGTTTGAGAGGGTAATCAATTTTGTTCCTCAATACAGATATTCATATTCACATTCATAACCACTTCATTTGAAATTTCCTGTCTTTTGTACTCATGCACTGCAACTCTGGAAACTAAGATGAGAGTGCATGGCTGCTAGTTTGGCTTTGAATGAAAGATTGCTTTTAACATTGCATGGATGATAGTATGAAATGTTAAAAATAGTAAAAATGAATGCATTAATTCAAGTCAGGTGTCTGACTCGTTTCATATGAAAGATTCTGGCCAGTGTGCCTCCACTGACATAATAAAAAGCACTGACACAATGGATTAGCCACAAGTGCTTTTTTGATTTACTAAACAGTTCTTACAGATTAGCTTTACCAATCAGAACATATTAGGTAAAGTAAATTGCATTAAATTATTCCATTTATATTATTATATTGCCCTGTCCTCTCTAAAACATTATATAATAGCTCAGAGGGGCATTATGCTCTTATCCCTTAATTTTCCATCTAAAAAGGTACCATGCACAGATGAAAATTGGATTGGGCTGAGCTAATGCAATCCCCAATAAATGAAACACCAAAGTTAGGCTCTGTGGTTCTGGAGACAGGCCGAGACACTGCAAATCTGGAAGCAGTGGTGGCAACTGGGGACAACAGGAGGCCCTTAAAACACATAGGGTGTGTGTGTGTGTGTGTGTGTGTGTGCAAATAGGCTAGTCCTCATGCAGTGACTGCTTCTAACTGTGGCACTCCATATTTAAAGGACAAGTGCCGTTTTCACGATTTGAGACTTATTTCAGGGACAAAATAACGTTACTTACTCAGCCGTTTC
>JASCQY010000031.1:17025093-17037127 GCA_030264315.1 Sardinella tawilis
CCGACGTGCATGACGGGACATGCTGCTTTACTTATGGAGTTACCTAGGCTCTCCTGTGTGTGTGTGTGTGTGTGTGTTATTGTGTGTGCACAGACTCACGTACGCATGCATGCATGCTTGTTAGGTTAAAATAGTGTGCATCACACAGGCAGGATATTTGTGGTTTGCTATTGTGCAGACAGACAAATCTGTGGTTTTCCACAAGTGTCATAAGTTCGATTTTGAATGAAATGGGACGATTCAGAAGCAGTGGTACATTTGGATTTGATTTTGGGAACTTTAAACTTTGCATAAATGTTTTATTTTTGTTTGTTTGTTTGTTTGTTTAACAGTCAATGTTGGGGACTATATTCAGGCAGTGCTGGACAGAAACCTTGCTGAAAACATCTCCAGGGTTTTGTACCCCAACGACAATGTAAGTGTGCGCGCCTCTGGCATTGCGTAATGACTGTCATTGTGATTCATTGTCAACGGCTTGGTGGGGCTGTGTAGTGCACAGGAAGGGTTTCTGCATGTGCTAAGCTAGTAAGCTAAGTCAGGCCTTTAGGGAGGGAGGGGTGGTTTTAGGGGTGGTGCATTCACTTCTGTCATGGCCAAATAAGGACGTGTCACTTCTGCTGAGCAGCTGTCTGCTCTAGCCAGTGACCACAGATTCAACATCTACTGCTGCATATGCAGTACAAGAAATGTTAAGCACATTGCAAACACTGTTTTCCCCCAAGAGGCTCAATTAAGCAAGCAGTCGGCCATTAGACATAAATGCTTTAGTAGAACCAGTCAGCTGTGTTAGTGGATATTAAAAGCCTGGGCTCAAATGAACCGTTGCATTCATTGTTATGAGGATAGTTTGGGTGTGCAGCCGCATAGCTGAATTGTTCATCAGGCTGTTAAATAATTCTGCTATAATGTGCCGTGGTAAAGGGAGAGGGGATCATGTTATTTGAGGTCAGCATCAAGCCAACACCACATGCATTTGCTGAATTTACCAGAATGGTGCGAATGGAATTTAGAAACAGGATATTTTTTATAGGACCAGTTCTTGGAACAGGGAGACTATTCATGGTTATTGCATTTATATTGTAAAATCAAATTAGGCTGAATGAATGGTGCCTTTTCTAACAACATTATTCAGTTTTCAATGAATGTGTAGATTTGTTTACACACCTCCTTTACCAAAACGTAAAGAGCATACACAGCATAACATAGGAAGACCCATCACTGGTTTTGCTCTAGGTGTGTTGTTTCAATCTCTGGATATGTAGTCTATTATATATGGCAGAGATTATTTTCACAGGCGCTGATTCTGGCAGTTTTATGGTTGCCATGGCATCTGTTCCAGGCAATAATGTCTTGTTTTGGGTATTGTAGTTCTTTGAGGGGAAGGAGCTACGCCTGAAACAGGAGTACTTTGTGGTGGCTGCCACACTGCAGGACATTATCAGACGCTTCAAGTCCTCCAAGTTTGGCTGCAGAGACCCAGTCAGGACGTCTTTTGAGACATTCCCTGACAAGGTCAGTATTGACCACTATACTGAAATACGTATCTCTTGGTATTTAAATCTGCTGTCAGCATAATAATGGGTGATAGACGTGACAGTACTTTGTGTATTCCAGAGCCTTTATATTCCTAGTCATATAGTATGTTATTTTTCATTGAAATCCTATTCATTCCTTATGGCAGCTGAATGAAAGCTCATGGATTCATGGAGTCATGATCTTCTCTGCTTCCCCCAGGTGGCCATCCAGCTCAATGACACACACCCAGCCCTTGCCATACCAGAGCTCATGCGCATCCTTGTAGATGTGGAGAAGCTGGACTGGGACAAGGTCAGATTACTGCTTGATATATTTAATACACAAAATGATTTGAAATAAATGCTGCCACAAAAAACAGCAGCAATAGCTATTGTCTGCAGTCAGCACAAATATCATTTCCTATCACATGCACTTACTGTAGGTGCAGAGTGAACGTCCCCTAGGCTGACATGAAAGACTGACAAAGTTCCTGCATACCAGTTAACAATAGATCTGTATGTTGTCTTCCAGAGAGGGTATTTCTGCTTTGTCATTGTGGTGCAGAAAAGAAAAGCTTTTGTTTAGTTGATGATACAGATAAAGCTGTCAGCTAGGCATCACTTTAAAGTGTAAGTTCAGAGTCAATCTTACTAAAGCGCTATGCACTATGAAGTCCATTCACATACCCCATCCGAAGATGTGTTTACCTTGGTCGAACACAGCCGGAGATAGCTGAGCTTGAAGAATGCCTTAATACAGCCGCTATTGGCACGTGTGATGCATCTCGGAAATTACCCCTCTAAAAATAAAAAAGTAATCTTACCAAACTTCTACAGTAGCGTAAATAGGTTATGTACTCACAAAACGCTGCATTGGAAAATTTGTAAGTCCACTCCGAACCTATACTTTAACAAACTTCTGCTGCTATCAGAAAATCTGCCCTGACAATGACCTTTCGTTTACAAAAGGCATTGCGCCTGATGGCAGGTTGGTACACTGTATGGAAGCCTCCACCACCGGTGTGTGTGTGTGAATGGGGAACACGCTCTCAGTGCTTGTAGGGGTAGAAAAGCCCATATACTATACTGTGTGTGTGTATATATATATATATATGTAGTCCATTTACCACCATGCTTCTAAATGTAGCGTAGTAGATGAACTCAGACTTTCTTTAACTGACAGTAATGACAATCCTGTGTTTTTCACGCCTAGGCATGGGAGATAACCACCAAGACATGTGCCTACACAAACCATACTGTTCTGCCTGAGGCCCTGGAGAGGTGGCCCGTGTCCATGTTTGAACACCTCCTACCCAGGCATTTACAGATTATCTATGAGATCAACCAGCGCCACTTGGAGGTAAGTTTGGGACATGACTAAAACAGTCCACAATTGACATTTGAATGGCTAAAACTGAGAGATTTAAATGATTTAAGTGGTACATTCTCATTGCATTGTGTGTGTGTGTGTGTGTGTGTGTGTGTTTTTTTCTTTTAAGAGAATCAAAAGGTTGTTCCCAGGGGATTTTGACCGCTTGCGAAGGATGTCCCTAATTGAGGAAGGCGAACCCAAAAGGATCAACATGGCTCATCTGTGTGTGGTGGGTTCACATGCGGTGAATGGAGTTGCTCAGATCCATTCGGACATCGTTAAGAGCACTGTGTGAGTACCATGCATAGCATTGAGAATTTTGACAACAACACTGGCTGACACATTTCTGAAACATCTTTTAACAGTCTCATCTCTGTGTGTGTGTGTGTGTGTGTGTGTGTGTGTGTGTGTGTGTGTGTGTATGAAGCTTCAAGGATTTCCATGACATTGAACCAGAGAAATTCCAGAACAAAACCAACGGAATCACTCCTCGCCGCTGGCTGCTCCTGTGCAACCCTGGCTTAGCTGACATCATCGCCGAGGTAGGCCAGACACATCTCCATGGGAGCCACACCTATCTCATATCAGCGGAAAACTATGCTTTATTAATAATGCCATATTAAATTATGCTACGCTTTTGCTGTTATATTTTGGATATATGCAGTTTTATTGAATGATCCTGTTTTTCCCCCCACAGAAAATCGGAGAAGACTTCATGACAGACCTTTACCAGCTCAAGAACCTGGAGAACTTCATTAATGATGAGGCCTTCATCCGTAACGTGGCAAACGTGAAACAGGTGCCAGTGCAGCGAAAGTATAATGAGCTTTAATATCCATTTTATTTTTTTTTTAAAGTGACCTTACCTTTAATTTGTCTTTGTCACACAAAGGAAAACAAGCAGAAATTTGCTGCATACTTGGAGAAAGAGTATCATGTGAAGATCAATCCAGAGTCCATCTTTGACATCCAAGTCAAAAGGATTCATGAATACAAGAGGCAACTCCTTAACTGCCTGCACATTATTACTTTTTACAACCGTAAGTGCGGCCTAACCAAGTGTGACGTAGCACTTTTGCTTTATATTCAGTGTTATAATCGGTGTCATAATTCAGGCTCAAGGGTAGAGCATTTGCACATTTTTTTGTGAGATTTACTATTCAAAGTCAATTTGGAAAGACTGACCAAGCATAAAATTAGATCATACTGAAGGCAGAAAGAACCCATGAAGCATGTGGTCAGTGAGTATTTGCTGCCCTCTGCCTGTGCCTTAAAGAATAACAGCTTCATGTGCACTCATCCATAGCTGGGTAGAGCTCAATAAAATAATATTGTGGGAATGTTAATTAATTTCAGTAATTAAGTGTAAATTCATCCATTACTAATATTTCAAGCCAATATTTGTGTAGATGATTATGACTTACAATTAATGAAAATCTTAAATTGGTATTTCAGAAAAAAAAATAGAATATTAGAAAAATACAAATACATTTGTCAGTGTTGGCAGGTGCATCAAAATTGATCATAAAGATTAACAGAAATAACGGCTTTTTCAATTTTTACTTTGTGTGCCACGTTCACATTGAATTTCTGAAATTAATTAACTTTTCCACCGCGCTCTGATTTATTGAGCTGTACCTATTCATTTCCTTGAATATATTTTCACATGTTGTTTTTTTTTGTAGGCATTAAAAAAGATCCGAACAAGGCTTTTGTCCCAAGAACAATCATGATTGGAGGAAAGGTATACTTGCTCAAAGTCAGAATTTGGAATTTGGTCAGCATGCGACATTGTAAGTCTTCAAGCCACAAGCGTCTGATAGAGCTCTGTCCTCTCTTGTCCTAGGCCGCCCCTGGGTACCACATGGCGAAGCTGATCATAAAGCTCATCACTTCTGTGGGCCAGGTGGTGAATAATGATCCGGTGGTGGGTGACAGGCTGAAGGTGATCTACCTGGAGAACTACAGGGTCTCGCTGGCAGAGAAAGGTGAGTGCTGGAGGCAGACCTCCAGCTGTTCCTGTACAGGTTCATTCAGATAAAGATTTTGCTTTGCTATTCATGAGATGTATGGAAATTTCTCCCATCTGGCCTTTCAACTTCAGTGACTCCAGCATATTTAACAACCATTTCTTTGTGACTTTCTTGTCACTTTCAGAGTTGAGTAAAACATACTTTGTAATGGAATCATACATTCTACAAGATAATGGGGCTGGGACATAGCCCCTGAACAGTTTTATAAAGTTAGATCCTTTATGATTTATAACTGTCTCTCCATTCTTCAGTGATCCCAGCAGCCGACCTCTCGGAGCAGATCTCGACAGCAGGTACCGAGGCCTCTGGGACAGGCAACATGAAGTTCATGTTAAACGGCGCCCTCACCATTGGCACCATGGACGGAGCCAACGTGGAGATGGCAGAGGAGGCTGGCGAGGAGAACCTCTTCATCTTTGGCATGAGGGTGGAGGATGTGGAGGCCATGGATCGCAAGGGGTGAGAGCATTGGATCTACATTTGTGAGCATCCGTAGTTTACTTAAGCGTCATACTCTAGTTGTACAGTAAGTGTCTGTATTGAGAATATTGGAATGCAAAGTATACAAAGAATATATATTTCTGGGAACACCACTCAAAATGAACTCTTCACTGAATCTATAAAGAAATTGGTGCAAGAAATGGTACTTAATGTATTTAATGTATTTCGCAACTTAGTACTTCTTCTGAACTGACCTGTTATTCAAGTGATGTAGCCTGGGAATACCCATGCTGCCTTGCTGCTCGTTCCGAACTGCACGGCAGCCTGGAGACCATGGCCAAAATTTTTGCATGAATTTGGGAACCACTCACACAACGGGGAGAGATGGCAAGGCGATGCATGAACTTTTGGACAAACAAAACCTGAAATCCCCTGAGAAAATGTATAGGTGGTCCCCAGACTAAATCTCACTTGAGATTTAGGCTGGTGTTAGCCAGGCTACAAGTGAAGCACAACCAGAGACTGTCTAGCACAAGTAACTTTGTCTACAATCCCCTGTGCAGATATAATGCCAAGGAATACTACGAGCGAATCCCAGAGCTGCGGCAGGTGATTGATCAGATCAGCAGTGGATTCTTCAGCCCCAAGGAGCCTGGGCTCTTTAAGGACATAGTCAACATGCTGATGGACCACGACAGGTTGGAGCAGATGGATATCAAAGCAGACATTTGGCTTTATAGTTCACATCTTATAACCTAGGCATACAACCTGTATAATAAGAAGCAATGTAAATGGTAACAAAGGGATTTATTTTTACCATAGATGAAAATATAAAATGTCCATTATGTCAGTGAAGTTTGACGGATAATTATTAATGTGAATGTGCATGTTATTTTCAGATTCAAAGTGTTTGCCGATTATGAGGCCTACATCGCAGCTCAGGAAAAAGTGAACGAACTTTACAAGGTACGTCACAGGGGGGCAATGTTTCATTACGATCTCCGTAAAAGGTTTCTGTAGTCTTGATGCAGTGTAAAAGCTCCATGTCTTCCTGTAATGACAGTCTGGTACCTAATTTAGCAGAACTGCAATTTTGCTTTGGAGTTGGCCCATCTTCCTGTGTACGTTGTATAAAGTTTCACTGAGCAACAGTCTTTTTTTTTTTTTAAATCCTTGCCTGATGTGTAACCATTTACTGTCCATTTACTAGTACAGCCTGTAAAATATACCTTTTTTATGAAATGTTTTGCAGAATCGAAAAGAATGGACCAAGAAGGTAATCAGAAACATTGCAGGCTCTGGCAAGTTCTCCAGTGACCGTACCATCTCAGAGTACGCCAGGGAGATATGGGGTGTGGAGCCGTCCGACGTCAAGATCCCTCCTCCAAACGAGCCGCGTTACAGTGAGGATGCTTGAACACACACCTGCATTAGCCTCTTCCTTACAGAGTCCCTTTGTCACTCCCTTTGTCACTCCCTCAGTTTCTGCCAGCCCAACGAGTTTAGGGGGAGGTCACACTCGCAGACCCAACAAGCCTGTTTGAAAAACGTTGCCTTACTGTACTTAACCTTTTTTGCTCTTTAACTTTGAGATATAATGCACCTTAACTCCATCTTGTGTCCTTACGCGGTGGGTGGCTGCCGTTCCGTGTGCCTCATTCTTTTACACATCACCTGTCAGGCCAGACATATTGTGCAATTATACAAGCAATACATGGGGATCAGTATGAAATGACAGTTGTCATATTGTCCTTGGGGTGAATGATGCGTCATTTGTTCAAGTTGTTCTAGTGTGCAAAAAACAGTAGTACAGTAGTAAAAAAACAGTAGTATCTTATTTGTCTTTGGACGTCAGTTGGATTTCTCAAACTTTTTGAGTCATTGTGTGAATTAGGAAATGTGGATGGTTTCCACACCATGGGACATTGTGTGTGATGTATCAGGACAATGTCGTCTTAGCGTCTACTGTAATCTTACGCATGCATGGCAGTTAACAATGTTTGGGGCAGCTCAACAATGTCTGAGACACTTTGTATGAATTTCTGAAAGAACATAATCCAAACCATCGGCATTTAATGTCCAGAATGTGTCCTTTTTGTGCTGTGTTCAACCTACTATGATCAGGTAAACCCCAAAGCTACTTTTACAGATGCATGTGTGTCTATAAATGCACAACGTCTTTAAGGCTGTTTGTCCTTTCACCAGAAAAAAAGTACTGTATGAAATCATTTTGATATATTATGGTCAGATTTAACACTGATACATAAGTAATACATAAATATATATATATAAATATTACTGTCTATTTTGAATGTTTTGCTTTGTTCATAAATCAAACTCTCTCACTTTGGACGGACAGGTCAAACCTGTCCCCCAGACCATACAGCAGCATAACTCCCACATTCACACACCCATGTCTTACGTCTGCATACTCTGACTCAAAGACCCAGCCCTGCCGTACTCACAGTACACCCTTCACTGAAAGAAGCTTGTGAGTCAGACACATCAGAGCATCTACTACCACAGCTCCATACATTCCAGTCACGTTACCAGTACAGTGATGGGTGGGTACGACAGACAAATAAAAATAACTTGCAAAATTAAGTGTGACCCAGAAGCATGCTGGTGGTTAACAACTAGAGTAGAGCCAAAAGGGCTTCAAACTTTCACTTAAAGAGCTGTGAAAGGTCAACTACATTAGCAATGCACACCAGAATACATTTTCCCCAAGTCCTTTATTATTTAAAAACATACATACTGTACTGAACATAATCTTCATGTCTATCATTAACGTTTAGCAGCTTAAAAATGATTTTGTAAACCACTCAGATATATTAGCAAAAAAAACAAGATCGAGTTACTCTTGAAACAAGAGGGCAGTTTCAGAACATTTAAAAACATGACAGCTTTTAAAAATAGTGGGTGTTGTTAATCCAGATGGGCTCAGGTGAGTCTCGTCTATTACACGCAAAACCAGACTTTAGGAGACTCAGAGTAGTCCATGTCTAAGTGCTGCTGCCAGAATTCTGTCGTCTCGTATTTTGCTTTCACATCCACTACTTTTTTAGTTTGGAAGAACAAACTGAAACATTGATTGTCAATTACTGAAGTGATGAACTCACCTCTTCCTATTTCAGGTCAACACTGTGTCTATCTGGGCAGGGTGGGCAGGAATGCAAATAAGTTAGTATAAACAGTCTGGTCTGTGGAAACCTGGAGCCCTGATGTTATTGACAAAATGACACCAATCAACTCTTATCACCCACCACTCTAGATGAAGAAAATAAATACATGCTTAATGAAATGTGTGCTTTTGAGTGGGTTTATATGAAATTATCCTGAATATCCATGACTCCCTTCAGATTAAACCATCACCTATGCATGGGGACCTGGGAAGTCTCCCATTTCTTTCCTTGTCTGAAAATCTAAATTCTACCAACATGCATGTCGGACCTAAAAAACAATTAATGGAAGACATCCAAGCATGTTGGTCACTGAGCATAAAGTTATTGCAGCCTATTTTGGAGACCAACACCAGCTCGGAGTGTTATTTTGGGTCCAGGGGTGCATTTCCACCCTCACATCATTTAGATGTTGGCAACAGGCAAATGCAATGCAACCATCAAAATTTCTAAGTATGATGTTGGGAAAATGCACCCCAAGGTGGTGAAGTGTCACTGAAAAGTCATCAACATGAACTGCAATCTAAAGATCACACAAAGTTCAGCTTCCGCCACTTAGAAATGAGGAAGTTGACTGGACAACAAGAGGATGACGATGCTTGTAGGTGGCATCTCATTGCTCACAGCAAAACATGTAACTGAAGACTTAAAAACTGTACATAAAACTCAAACAGAGTGTATGTAAGGCGTGTACACATTTCTGTTAGTCTTGCGTGCAAATGTATTTCCAACTACAGAATCTTCTGGAAACAACTCTATTGATCTACGGCAGGCTACATTCCACAGGCTATCACTGTGACCACAGTCAATAAATACGCAAGAAAAGTTCTGTGAAAAAGAAAAAGAAAAAATCTTATTCAAAAGGAGTGTATTTTTGGAGTCTTGAAGAAAAAAAAATAGCCAAGCAGAATCTTAAAATGTTCTGTCTGTGATAGATTTGTTTTAAGTAAGAACTGTCCTTTGGTCAATAATAAGGGGAACGGGGGAAATCGGACCTCATTACAAGTATATATTATGAGGAGAGTTAACACAAAAAAAACTTTTTTCCTGCTTGATGCAATAATTTAAAATGCAGTGCCTCTCATATCGTTCGATCCAAACATGACAGTCTCACAAGTTCATACATATATTTTACACCAGCTTAATTCTCATCATATCTGCCTGAATGACTGCTTACTACACGGGAGGAATGTAAGAAGACTGTAAAGGGCATCTGGACACATTATTACGAATATTAAAAATCATGATAATAAACTCCACATCTCAATTTTCAGCATAAGGTCTTTAAATAGTACTGTGACTAACCACATTAACTTGGGCCATTAGGGAACTGGGTCATAACAGTGTTGTTTTGTTTGCTTTTTTTTAAAGTGCAAGAGACCATTAAGATCAGCAGAAGAGATGGAAAGATATGAAGTGTCACCGTGAGCTAATGTGTGAGGATTTGCTGCCACAAGCTCTCAGTGGTTAATGAAGCTCTTTAAACTAAAAGGGGAGAGGGGAGATGGTTGTGGCAACCATCACAAGGCCCTCGGGTCCACGGCTGCTAATTAGCCGGTCCGACCGCTGATGCCCGTGTAAATCACAGCCAAGGGAGAGAATGGAGGGAGAGAAAAGAGGAGACGCTTTTCCCCAAGACCCCCTCAACACCCCCGCCACACACCCCACCCTTTTCCTAGTCATCGTGAACAAACACGAACCACAAAAAAGGTCAGAGGCAGTGATCCGCTCTGACTAAGAACAAAATAATGCCAAGACCAGACTTTTGGTGTCACAAAACTCTGACAAAGGAAACCTCTTTCAGCCTCATGTTTACCCAACAGTAGCTTCACCAGCAAAAGACCCCAACAACCCCCCCCCCCCTCGCCTTCCACAGTAATCCCTACTGGGTCAGGTTCCAGTGGCTAGTCACTATGCCCAGTTATAGCGAAGAGAGCTCTGAATCTAAACAGTGAACCTGACAGTCACCCAGTGAGCTGAACAATTACCCTTGCCACTCTTCTCAAATGCAGCAGGGCTGCTGCCCATTGAACGTGGGGGGAAGCCTGTCTAAGCCAAACAAATGGAAGGAAGGAGGGGAGACAGAAATCAAAGAGCCCAGGGCAGCATGAGAGGGAAGCCATCACTCTCAATCTGGAGACATGGTTACTGTCTCCATTGGTAATGCTAGCTGGCTAGCTGATGGCTACCACCAGCTTCTGTTAAACTTTTACATCATTCTTTAAACTTTTCAGAGTATCTTAGGAGACTAATTGTGACCAAAAAAGTGTGTGTGTGTGCGTGAAGGGAGAGAGAGTGTTCATGAGAACGGGTGTAGTTGGAAGTGCAAAACTTCATACATTTGAAACAAAAAAAAGAAAAAAAAAAAAGAGATTACATCTTTCTATATTGTACATGTTCAAGTACTTCACAATTATAAAGTTGCATGGCCTTGGTTTTTCCACCAGGCAAAACAAAACAAAACAAAACATTTGGAGTTCACATTATATCAAGGGGTTAGGACTTGATTGGTGTGAGCGGTCATGTTAAGAGATCAGTTTCAGTTGCAATATGTCCAAGTGGATGAGAGAATGAATAAATAAAAAAGCTAAATTAAAAACAGAACAAATAAAAACACTACTGGCCCTTATAATCTCGTAACCTCAACTGTGACGGCAGAGAGAAAACAGGAGAGCAGACATCTTTTTGAGAACCACATAATATACAAATTACCTCATCTTTCTCTCTCTCTCTCACTCTCTCATCGGGTCTTTTCTTTCCTTCCTTATGTTGTGCAGTTAACAGTTTCAGTGCCGAATGCCTGCTTCATCTTCCTCTCCAGTGGTGGCCGACACTAGTTGCTCCTGATGAGATCTGGTTCTTGCATGACTTGCTATTGTATACTTGTGCCCAAGCTCAGCTGCCTTCTGTGACTTGGTAACCGCTGAACACTGGGGCATGCAAATTTTCATGGTTGCTCTCATTTTCGAACACCAGTAGTCATTCCTTGTTTCTCTTCCTTCTTCTCCACCCCTCCCTCTCTTTCTCTCTCCGTCATTCTGCTGGCATGTCAGTAGGTAAAAGGACCAGGATGGTGCAATTCTTCTCTCAGTTCATGCTTCTGTGTACAGTACTAGATGTGTTATGTTATGTCTTTGCAATGCGTGTGTGAGATGCATCCTGTACACAAATTTGTGTGTGTTTATGTTCTTATGCGTGTGTGTGTGTGTATGTGTGCATTTGATGTGTGTTTGAATTTAGGGGTGAATGCAGGAAGCGTACAGTGTACTACTACACGTGGGGATGTGTTGTACCAAGGAAGTCACTAGAAGAGAGGAAGAGAAAAGAATATTGACAGGCGGGCAGACAGGCGCGCACACACACACACACACACACACACACACACACACACACACACACAAACAGAGGAGAGAATTGAATTTAGTAACATCTCATCTCTCATCCAGCTTTGATGAAATGTCTTCACAGAAGGACATGGGAGACAGAGACCGC
>JASCQY010000031.1:17066189-17079357 GCA_030264315.1 Sardinella tawilis
TGTGCTAAGCTATGCTAATAATGTCAATCTAAGTATTGAACACACTGAGAAGAAAATGATATGCGTTTTCTTGAATAACATTTGGGCATAATACAAATACATAAATATAAAAAAAAGGTGGTGTGTTCCTTTAAGCCCTTTGCTCCTCTTGGGTGCGTAGGCCGTCGACAAACAACCTCCATGTCTCTCTGTTGCTGGCTTTCTGCTCAAGCTCTCCCCAGTTCAGCCCACTCTTGGACATTTCTGCCTTTCTGCCTTCTCCAGCTGTTCCTGGGGCGACCTTTTCACTTGGGGCTTCAATTTCAGGGCTTGGCGGCTTGTCAGGTCTCTTATTCTTTTCTATTGATGGGTAGTGGGACTTTATATTCAAACTGGACTTTTTTCCCCGATAGGTTCGCTGTTTGAAAGACCATGGTGAATTTGAAATAGATGATGGCACTGTTATCCTGCTGAAGAAAAACAGCCAGGTATGTTCTCACAGGTTTGCCTTCTATTCAGATGGAAATAATTTCAAGAAAATGGCATTGTGTCTAACCATTCTTGTCTTGTCCATGCATATTCTGCCTACAGCATTTTCTCCCGCGATGGAAATGTGAGCAGCTTATTCGGCAAGGTGTTCTGGAACATGTCATCTCCTAAGGTCCTAATAAAATAGATGCATGGTTATGTACAGTGTGGTGGGGGAAAAAGGTTCCGAAAGCACGTGTTCAAGGAAAGAGGTTTTACTTGGTAAACATTTTGTACATTAATTTATACAGTGATGTAGGGCAAAAAATAAATGTACATCCTACGTAATCACAATTACTCTTATAATAATGTCACTGTCTGGGAATTTTTTTAATAATGTTAACCACAATCTTCAATGTTTTTTTTTCACAATGTTTCTATAATACTACAAGCTTGAATTGTACAGTAGTGCATAAAGACTTCAAAATGTGCAAGTGTCAAAATGTAGCACCTGTGTATCAAAACTATACATTATGAAATGGTTTACTTTTGGTTGCTATTACAAGTTTATTAAGAACACTTTCATAAATATCATTCATTGTAAAGACCAAACATGATTGTGCCAAACTTTGTCCTTGGGGTCCATGTTAGTAGAAGTGGGAAGAAAAAGAAGCACCCTGATTTCCCTGTGATGTTTCAACCGGGAATGAAACTCAAGCAACGCCTGAATGTAACGTTAGCATTGCTACACCCGTCCAGTCGTTTACAAAAATTAGGGATTGACCTGTGAGACTGGAGGCTTTTGTGGGACATGTAGTCAGTCACTATGGAAGACGATGTGTAGTCTGAGACCACGCTTCGTCCCTGTCTTTGACAACCCAGACAGGATTATACCATGGGATATAAGGAAGCAGTAATATCTTGTAGCATGGTCCCCTAATGGTCATTTGTCTCAATCCACTTCATCAGACACTATAAAAAGCACAGTTACTGAAACTATGATTTTTAAAACGGCTTCACAAAAGGTGAAAAAATGTGAGCAAAAGCTGTGCTCAGTACCCTAGATGGAAATATATATACCACCAAGTTACCTGCTTGGTTCGTGCATGGAGAAGATATACAAGAGGATCAATTATTGCTTAAGGGTGACTTTTGGGACATTACAGCATTCGCCCCACTAAATCTGTGACTGCATCCTACTTGGTTGTGGAGAAAGAGGAGAGAGGTATGTCACAATAGTATAATATATGGCTCTTGTGTATGCTTGAAGGGAAACAAGTGCTCTAGGCAGACAGGGATGCCGGGGCGATTTTACGTAGGAGTTTGTTCAGAGCCGCCACTTTCTCCTCCAGTAAGAAGCTCTTCTTCTCTGCACTCTTCTGCCGTTGCTCGGTGATCTGCAGTGCCTTCATGAGCTGGGAGTTCTCCACATACAAGTCCTTGAGCAAGAGGTCAGACTTGGCGTTCTTGGTCAACTGTAGAACAAAAGATTGATCCAGAGATGATGGGTCTTGTATTTGTAATTTCTGTCCCAAGCTCAACAAATCAGTATCAGTGGTTGTAGTTGAAACATTGCAAAAAAAAAAGTCAAATAAAAAGCACAAGCAATATGCCTCATATATCTCAGCTCTTCTTCACCATGAAACTAAATTTAATAAACATGGAGCATCCACACAGGTTGCATGTTGTATAAGGTTAAAATACAATTTAACATTTAAAGGTAAACTATGAGATCTTGCATGTTTTTTTAGCTCAATTTCATGTTTGTAGGCATCTCTCCATGATCAGCTTGCTGCCTGCCCCCTGAATACATTGTGAAAAAGTCCAGTCTCTGGAGACAACACATCAAATAAACACTAGGGGCACATAACATAACAAACGACAAAACATAAACCATAGTACTGCCAAACACAAACAAGATGGTTAGCGGAGGGGTTAGGGTTACTGAGCATGCACATATGGGTGGGGGGGGAAGTGAGCAAAGTTGATTTTGTAGCGTGAATGAGAATAGCGTTTTGTTTATTTACGTGGAATGTCAACAGAAGTAACATCATTCAGGATCTCATGGTGCACCTTTAAATCAAATGTGGCATTAACTTTTGTAGAGGTGAATCTAAAATCTCAAACACTGCCAAACGTTGTCATCATTTGCCCAGGATCAGCCCCCAGTCACTTCTGTATACTTCTATATAATGGGGATTGATGGTTATAGGCTAATTACAATTTGATGGAAAATTTCCAGCCAACAGTGCAACACAATGAACAAGCCGCCTGGCAGAGCAAGGTGAGCCCTCTTCAGCTCAGTGATCAGATTAAATTAAAAATGGCAGTCATTAGCTTGGCTGATAAGAACCTACAGTAAATATGCAGTGTTCTTTCTCAGATAAGGACTGTGAATCTCTGGTGCTTCCTGACAGTTTTGTGGTCAACAGGCCCAAGTAACGAGCACCCACCTGCTCCTTGAGTTGGTTGACCTTCTCCTGTAACATCATCCGAACATTCTTCAGTTTGGCCTCCACTTCCTCCATCCTTTCCTGCATGTGTCCCATTACCTTCTCATATTGCTCCTGACGGGGACAACAGGAAAGGAATAATGTCACAACTGATGTGGTGTGCTGATGCGTCCTGCACTCTATGACCTTTGTGACTCAGATACATACCAACTTTGGTACTTGGTCACTTACTTGAAGAGCAAAATGTCATTTTGATATTGTTTCCTTAGGTTCATGCAAAGCACTGGCACACAGTTATAAGCGCCCTCACTATCAATCTATATACGATAGATGCAATGACAGCATCTGAAACTGCTGAATATTCTCAGAATATGAGTATCACAGCCAGTGCATTGCCACATTATAATTTAAACACAGCATACATTGAAAGTCAGTTTCAAGTTGGCAAGTTGCTGATTGAAGATTTAAATTTAATTTAAAAAAGCCAGCACACACCCTCCCATGTACTCTGTGTGTCTTTGGTCGTGAAGAAGCGTTTTTGTTTACAGATAGCGTAACTCGTAGTGCTGGCCAGCCTCCCCTTACCTGCTGCAGTGCCAGTTGCGTGCTGGCCTTCTGTGCCTGGGAGCGGAGCATCTCCTCCAGCTGCTGGCCCCTGCGCTGGTGCTCGGCCAGCTGGGCCTGGAGGGGCGCCAGCTGCTCCCTGGAGCCCACGCCCGCCTGCTCCCTCATCTCCTGGAGGGCCCGCATGTGCTGCGCCTGTGCCAGAGACAGGGCCGTGTCTGCCCGCAGCGCCTGTGTGGACGCGCAGGCATTGGGGGTTAGACACATGTGTGCACACGCACACATACACACAGAAAAGTCAGTTTCGGTTAAAGTATAAATATTCCATTACTGCTGGGCAAAACGCGTGGATTATGTTTAGTCACTTAAGGTCAAAGCACCCCTCGAGAAGATCCAATACAAATAAGGCAATGACTCATTAGTAATTATGACATTAACAACATCATTAAGAATGAACCGAATGGAAGAATATAAATATGAAAGTAACTTTAATTATCAGATTTGATGGCACCCATTGGCATCTGTATAATAAGCTTTTTGTATTGGCTGTTCCATCAAACGTCTGGGATCTGATGATCATTGCTAGGAATTCTGTGAACTGTATTACTTGGAGGCATTTTTAGCCATGCTGTTCATTTCGAGAGAAAAAAAGGCTCACTTGATCCTTGGCCTCTTGTGTGGCCGTCTCTAGCTGTGCCTGTCTGTGTTTTAGAGTCAGGCATTCTTGGGTCAGCCTCTGCAGTTCTTTCTCCTGGCCCTGCAGCTGTGCTACCTGCCACAGGAAAATAAATTGCCATCACTCGGGTTATTTTTAACGTGCCCATCAATACACTTGTGGGGAGGAGTTTACAGGTAGGCATACATTCCTGGAGTTGTGCTGACAAAAAAAGTCAATATAGTACAGTCAGCAAGTCAGGTGACCCTAAAGGTCAATGGGAATGTTTAATGGGATAATGGGAACCTTTTGAAGCAGTTCCTGGTTTTGTCGGTGAAGCCTTTGGCATTCGTCTCCTATAGCGCGAGAGGCTTCATTCTCATGCTGCCTTTTGGCCCTCTGCAGTTCCTCCTTCTCTCTGCCCAACTGACAAATAGTCATCTCCAGCTCATTCACCTGACACACACACACACACACACACACACACACAGGGTTAAGTCTATATTACAGTTCAGACAGGAAACTCAGAATTAATAAACAACAATTTTATTAGTGTAAACACAAGGTGGTATGCTTGGTCTCAAGTTGCTGCTGTGAAAGCTGCAGGCTGCAGAATTGAAGCTGCATAGAAATACAATTTTATACTGAAAATTTGCTGCCACAAGAAAATAAACAAGAAATAAATAAAATACCCCCCCCCCTTATCCTAAGCAGATCTAGACAGGTGGAGCTGGGGAGGAGGAGGGAGCAATAAAGCACTAATATGCGCCAGGAGCTGCGCCACGGAAATTTAAACAAGCTCGGCGTTTAGGGAGCTGACTGGCTCATGTCACAACCCAATTACGGCGTCACCCGAGTTTCCTGTATGAACTTGGTCATTTCTCAGGCTCTCAGGCTCAATTTAAGATTTGAGAATAGATAGTTATGGCTTCCGATAATTACAGGTTCTGATAACATCAGACATCAAAATTCCACTTTAAGCCCTGTGCACTGAATAAGCAACATGCGTTTGACAGAATTTGGAGTATATTCCAGTCTTCCAGTCTATATTCGAAAACTTTTTTTTTTTTTTGCTGAGAGTGATGGACATTTAAAAAAGTATGCATTTGTGGCCTACCTTGTCCTGGGCGTCTTGCAACATTCTCTGCAGTGCAGCAATTTCCTGGTTGTGCACATGATTCTCCTGGGACGCAGCTTGGAGGTGGGAACGCAGCTGTTCAGTCTGAATGTCGACAGCATGGAGTGACTCCTGGAGTTTTTCAACCTTCCAAGACATTAAACAAATGCATTCTTATATGCATGGAAGTGCTGACAAATGAATTGAGCAATTAAATACCTTGAGGCAGCCACATGAAGAATTGTTCCTCCCTTTACCTTACGGTTCCTGTCCTCTGCCTCTTTAAGCAGCCTTTCCTTGTCCTGCTGAAGCTGCTGGTGCTTCAGTGTGAGACTGGTCAGCTCAGACTCGACTTCCGACAACCGCTGAATCTGAATTCCACACACACACACACACAAACACACAATAAAACATCACAAACACATACCGTCACAGACATAGCACATTCGGTGTCATTTATATCTGACATTCCAACAGACAAAATCAAAACATCCACATGTAACCTTAGTAAGTTCCTAATGCTATATGTTGTGACGAGGCATGCAATGACCACTAAGTTTTTCCTGGCGGGATAATAAAATTCACCCTAACCTTACTCCTTGAAGTTAGGCTGCTATGATGTGATTGAAGGCTATACCCACAGGAAGTTTACAACTAAATTTCAAACCGTTTCAGTGATAGCTGACGCTTTCATCAGCTCTCATCAGGACCAAGGCCTCCATTTTTACCATGAACTGTGTGCATGAGGCTGTGTGTATTGGACTGTTTGTATATACAGTATGTACACAGACTTGAAGTGTGGGTGTGATGTCTGTGTGCATTTGGGCTCAGGCCACTGTCCTTTGTATTTTACCTTATTTATTTTACCTTATCTATTGCACTTTCAATTTCGTTGTACTTGTGACAAGGACAATAAAGACATATTCTATTCCATGAGCGCACCTTCTCCTTGGCTGTGGTCAGCTCTCTCTCCAGCAGCTCCCGCTCTCGCTGCCAGTTGGCCTGGAGCTGAACTTTGTCGAGCTCCTGCTGACTGGACGCCTCCTGCAGCTGCCGGAGGGAGCTCTTCCCGTCTTCTTGCTCACGGCACACCTGGGCCAGCCGTTCCGTCAGCATCTGGACGGCCCCTTGGTCGGCCCTGAGCCGCGAGCTCAGCTCGGCGTTTTCAGTGCTGAGCTGGAGGTTCCGTGAGCTGAGGTCCAGAACCTCCTCACGATATTTTGCATTCTGAAGAAACCAAATATATAGGATGGGTGGGATAGTTACAAAAATTATAATCCGTAAGCATGAGGACAACATAGAACATCTAAAACATTCAAACTACAACACAATGTAAGGGAAACTAAGCTAAGACGTGCTAAAAGTGCATGCTGTCAGCAGTAGGTCAAGTGCAAGAGTGTAGTAGAAGCGCAACATTTAGACTTGGAGAAATTCTCCAAAGAGCTGGGTCTTAAAGGTTCATTGAAGGTAGAGAGAGCATCTGTCGGTCTGGAGGCGTTTGGAAGGTCATTCCACCAGCGTGGAACCACAAATGTGCCTGTGCGAGGTATTGGCTGTATTAGGCAGACTCATAATGAATCTTACTAACTGAAAAAATTTCAGACAGCACGGTACCTCTGACTACAATAAACAAGGAACGGTGGTCTTATAACATGATGGTTCCTTCTGATTAGCCACAGCGATTGGACACGTTAGCACCGGGATGTCACATTCCCACCTGTGACACTGCACATTTCGTGTTCAAGTCAGTATGGCCAAGCTGCCTATTTACTGCATTTCCTGTCCCAGAATGTCAGGCACCAATGAGAAGCGAGCTTTTACTCCAAGGTGAAGGAGGCGGGCTGAACAAGTTTAACATTGATTCTACCTTTGAGAAGGCGGCTAGTATGTGAGATTGGCCAGACTAAGCTCAAATAAGCTTTAATGGTCGCGAAAGCCAGGCTAACATTCCCAAGCTCTACATACTAGCAAACCACATTTACCTCTTTGTGCAGCTTTTCTTCCTCCTCCCTTCTCCTCTCATGTTCCCTCTCCATCTCTTCCAGTCTCCTCCTAGCCATATCCAAGAGTAAATGCATAAACATATTATAGGCTATATCACACAGCTTTATTAATGCATCAACATCCCTTGACGCAATAAGATTGACACATACCTCTTTTTGTCAACCTCCTCTTCAAGTGTTTTCACTTCTTGTTGTAGCATAGCCAGACGGTCTTTCAGTGCACTATTCTCTGAATTGACTTCATCAAGTTTGGCCCTGATGTAACAGAACAAACATGGTCACCGTCATCTCCATGATGGAATGCCAATATCACCAGGCTAGATCGATGGATTGACAAAATGAATTTGCACAATCATAGCCAGTGAACTGGAATAATCAAACATAAGGTGAATGCATTGTTTTTTTTTTCAAAAGCACAAAAAATGGCTTTCGGTTTCCAAAGCAAACAAATCTAGATTAGTTGTGTAAAACTGCAGGCACGCGGCAAACACAGCCATGAGATTCTGCAACTCTCGTGTTATTTGCAATATCTACTACCATGCAATCAAAAAGACATCATTCAGTTAGTAAATGGAACAAATGTTTTGTTTCGCTCATTTGTGAATTCCGCAAAATCTGAGTCGAAACTGCACAAGAGAAGTGAAGAGAAAGAGATTGCAGTTAATAAAAAAAAATCATTCCATTAGACACAGGACATTCAGAGAGAAAATAAAAAGTAATAAAGTTAGACACACACAAACACACACACACAAACACACACACACTTGTGAAGCTACAGTTATTCATTTCATTGCATCCAATGGTCAGCAGGCAAAACAGTCTCAGATCACGGCGGGTGTGGGTTAGTCAGTCATCGGCTTTTTATTGGCTGGTTTATTTCCTGGTTGACAAGTCCCCATGGCGACAAACCTGTGTGGACTGGCCGGGTCCATGACCACCTCCAGCGCCATGACCAGCTTCTCCATCTCCAGCAGCTGTTCCCGCATCCTTGTCTTCTCCTCCTCGAACTCCCCCTCCGCCCGGCTCTGCTCCTCTTGCGATTCTTCCAGAGTTTTCTGGAGCTGCGTGTTTGCTCCTTCGGCTTCCTCCAGAGCCAGGACCAGCTTCTCCATCTCCAGAAGCTTCTCCTTCATCCTCGTTTTTTCCCGGTCAAAGTCTTCCTCCATCTGGGTCTGCTCCTCTTTAGATTTTTCCAGGGATTTCTGGAGCTGCGTGTTTGTTCCTTCCGACTCTTCCAGCGCCATGACCAACTTCTCCATCTCCAGGAGCTGCTCTGTCATCCTTGTCTTCTCCCGCTCAAAGTCCCCCTCCACCCGGATCAGCTCCTCCTGGGATTTCAGGAGCTTGTTTTTGGCTTCCTCAGCCTCCTCTCTGACAGCGCCGAGCTGTTTCTTCTTGTCCTGCAGAAGAGCCCTCAGCTCCTTCACTTCACCTGGAAGTCCTTCGCTCTCCTCAAACAGGTTCACCTTCTGCTGGACCTCGGCCCAAAGCTCGCCCATCTCTGCCGCCCTGGCATCCAGCTGGGCACGGAGCTCCTGCACTAGGCCATCTGTCCTCTTCAGCTTCTGGGTGAGGTGCTGGATCTCCTCTCGGAAGCCGTCGGCCTCCACCTCCATTTCCATGATTTGCGCGGAGAGCTGGTTGGTCAGCCCGCGGTAGGCAGCGTTTTCCTGCTCGAGGCAGTCCATCTCCTCTTTGTCCAGCTCCATCGTTGACCGGATGTCATTCACTTTGCTCTGCTCCGACCTGAACGCCTCCTGTAAGCTTTGCTTGCTCTTCCTCATTTGCTCAAAGTCGGCGGTCAGGCTTTGGAAACGCGTCTGCAGGTGCTCCAGCTCTGTAGTCTGTCTGCTCAGCTGTTCGTTCAGCTTGGTCCTCTCCACTTGGAGAGCCTCCAGTTCGGCAACCTGTCGCACGAGCACTGCTTCTTTGGCTCTCGCTGCTTCTCGCGTCTTCTCCATGTTTGCCTTAAGCGTGCTCGTCTCTTCCTCTTTCTCCCTGAACTGAGCTTGCTGCAGGGCAAAGGCGCTCGACAGGTGGTTACAGTTCCCCTGGATCAGATCCTTTTCGCTTCGCAGCGCATCAGCCTCCGCCTGCGCGCTCTCCAGTTCCTGGGTCAGCTGGGAGAGCTTGCGGAGCAGCTCCTCCGCCCGAGCCGTCTCCACCTCCAGCTCCCTCTCGCTCCGGATGAGGTCGGAGGTCAGGCGTTGGATGGCGGAATCCTGCGACTTCAGGTGCACCATGTTCTCCTCCAGCTGCTCGCACATCTCCTCCAGCTTGACTTCCAGACGTTTCTGTAGCTCCTGCGCCTCCACCTCGGCCCGCTCCCCCAGCTCCACCCGCGTCTGAAGGCCACGGATCTCCTCCTGCAGGAGCCGCACTTCCTCCTGATGCTCCTCCTCCAGCCGCCTCTTCTCCAGGGCTGCGCGGTGGCAGATCTGGGCCTGCTCCTCGCCGGATCGCTCTTCGTGCCGCAGGCGCTCCTGCCGCGCCTCCTGCTCCAGCTCGTGGAGGCGCGCTTCCCAGCGGCCCTGCTGGTGGCGGTGCTGCTCGCTCTGCTCGCGCAGGCGACGGCGCTCGCAGTGCAGCTGGTGCAGGAGGCTGCGCTGGGCCTCGCCGTACTGCTGCTTGCACTGGGACAGCTCCCTGTCCATCTCCTCCCTAATTCAGCACACATTCACAGCTTGGAAAGACTGACATTTTACACTGACGCTGCATTTATATCCACCTATAGTATGGAACACACACACACACACGCATGCATTGCACACACACAAACACAACACAATGCCCACCCCCCTTCTCACACACACTTACACATACAGACAATAGTGTGACCAGTGAGACAGTACTTAAACATTACCGGGAACAGCTAGCCTTCTTGCTTCTTAATGGAGGTTTCTGTACACTGGTTTATTGGTTATGGAAATGAGTCAAGGTTTTTAGATGGCAAGACATGCATAATTTGAAAATAGCACCTAAATGTTGACTCATTTCTTATAAAGAGGGAAGATGATGCATGTTAGCCACCAGTTCAAGGCAAGAGACCCAATTTCACTGCGTGCATGGCCTTAACCGATAAACAATGGCTGCTTTGGGGATGCAGGATAGGGATTCAATATTATCTGCGGTCAGTGGAGAAAAAAAAAAAAAGACCAATAGACACCTGGGCAAAACACTATGGTTACAAGAATTTAGGGACACCCATTAGAAAAACTGTGACTTTTAATGGAAACCTAGACCCTCTGTGGCCTACATGTATGACCTGTTAACCTTAACAATTATGTCATGTCCTTTTTAAACAATCACAACAAAAACAAACCTGCCCCAGCACTCACCTGACCAGCAACACTTCCTGGTCCATCTTCAGCTTCAGCTCGGCCTCCAGCTGGTCTTTCTCGGAGGTGAGTCGCTGCACGATGTTGCCCATCTCCCGCGCGTAGTTCTGCTCCAGCTCGGCCCGCTCGCGCTGGAGCCGCCGGTCCATTTCCGAGCCCCAGGCCAGCCCCTCGGCCCGCGCCTGCAGCTGGGCCTCCAGCTTCTCCACGCTCTGCCTTAGCTTCTCCGCCCGCTCCTCGGCCTGGGCCTTCTGCTCCTCCAGCTCGCTGATCTCCACCTTGAAGCCCTGCGAGATGTCCTTGCGCTCCACCTCCATGTTGCGCCGCATCAGCTCCATGCTGCGCTCATAGAAGTTCACCTGCACACACAGGTGGAGAGGACGCGAGCTCAAGACACCACCTGAGGGTTTTGGAATTGTGGCCAATTTATTTTTTCAGTGCTAGAAACTGCATCTGTAACACTGCCAGGTGCCCAATGCAAACCTATGCCATCAATTCGTTTACCCATTTTTGGATGCTGTATTTATATTTATTTGTATACATTTCATACATCTGTCCCTTTGACAATATTCCATCTCCATGTCCATAATGTTGCCTCCGAGTCTGTTCCCTCAGTACCTTAGTCTCCAGCTGGATCTTCAAGTCCTGCACTTCCTGTTCATACTTCTCCTTCAGCTGCTCCATGGCCAGCTCCGTTTCTATACTAACAGGTGCAGACAGACTCTCCAAGGAGCCTAACGCTGACACACACACAAACACACAAACACACAGACACACACACACACACAAATAAATCCCATACTGCTATAACTCAAGGTAATTTTAAGGTGAGGGTTTCTAACTGTTGACATTTCTTACCATTTTTATCTTCTACTTGAAGTTTTTTCTTGACTTGAGGAGAATTGCTTTTCTTCATCTCAGGGTCATCTAGACAACAAATCAGAGTAGGGACACAAAAAAAGCGTGACCAGAGTTACACATCCAGTTCCTAAAACAATGAAAATACTTGTGTGTGTGTGTGAGTGTGTGTGGGGTGGGTGTGGCTTTGAGCAAGTGACAGACAATGAGGGGGGGTGGTGCTTTAAAGTGTAACACAAATAAGCTACAACCCACATTGTGTGATTCTAGTTTGTAGACGCGAAATGCTACTTCGGTCCCATATGTACAGTACCTGAATCGGACTCGGTGATGAGCCCTCGACGACCGGACCAGGTGGGAGAGGAGAGGCTCTCCCTCGAGCGTCTGGATCTCCTGGCCGGGCCTTGGCTCTTCAGCATCTCCAGCTCCGAGGTCAACTCGTCGTTCCGGTCCCGCAACTCCTGCGCAACGCACATTCCGACCATGTATGACTGCTGATGCATTTCTCTCAAAACATACACTCAAACAAACACTCAAACAAACACTGACAGACATGCACCATAGCACACACATACAGCGCGTACACACACACACACACACACAAAACATTCAACTATAAGCCTTGCAAAAACAAATTCACATCCAGCCTTTTTTAGAAGCTGGCATGCAATAAAATGCACTATCATCACACAGCTATCAGAGAGCAACCAATCAAAAGCCTTGTGTACAGGCTCACCTTCACTTTCTTAGTCCCCACAGACAGAGGATGCATTTGAATACAAATCACTCAATTAGCAGAGGAACTTGTGGAAATTGTCAGTTTCAACATGTAAACATCAGCTTCAGCTAAAACAATGGCAAATGCTAAGTTTCACCTCAAGCCAAAGCAAGGCAGTCATTACATTCTTTTCAAATGACCACATGTGAAACACATTCAGTGATCCATCAAGTGCACAGAAAGTCTGATCTAATTTCATGCGCGGCCACACCGACAGCCTGGACACTTAATTTTCTGCTCTAGATGAGGAAGACAGAAGGGAGGGCGCAAGGGAGGTGAGCATCTGTCTGTGCCATCACTTCAATTACATACGCACAAAAACAAATAAACAGACAAACAAACAAACACGTTACAGGTGACCGAAGGTCATTTGCTCTCAATGTCAGTCCCATTCATGGAATACAGGAAGCCAGACTGTCAACATCCCCAGTTGTATAGCCTATCAAAGTCTTACAGGGAGGCTACATTCATTGCGTTAATGAAGGATTTTGTTGGCACTCATGTATGCTGCAAATAGTAGCTTCCACTATAATCAATGGAACTGGGCTGGCTATACCAAAGATTATGGAATATTGACCAAGATAGAGCAACATAATATGTTACAACGGGAGTGAACGTGAATAGTTCCAGTCTGCATAAACCAGCACGTCACAATCTAAACTTTCACCCGATTTTCTGTATTAGCGAATGAGGGCTCGACTTTGGTCTGTATAAAGGGGAATTTTGCCCCCCTCCCCTTGCAAAAATAGAACACGGAATTTAACGGACGTTGGTTCCTCCCGCTCCGCTTTTACCCTCTTTGGCTATACTACACTGAAAGATACGGAGCCCTTAATAGGACATATAAGACAAAATTAAAACCCAAGGGTTTCTCGTGTGCACCCGATACTTTCTCGTGCGCACCAGATACTTTCTCGTGCGCACCAGATACTTTCTCGTGCGCACCAGAAACTTT
>JASCQY010000031.1:17101160-17112166 GCA_030264315.1 Sardinella tawilis
GGAGAGATGGCAAGACGATGCGCAAACTTTTGGACAAACGAAACCTGAAATCCCGTACGAGAAAATATATAGGTGGTTCCCAGACTAAATCTCACTTGAGATTTAGGCTGGTGTTAGCTAGACTTGTGATTTCCTACTCTTCACCCAGAACTGCACAGTGCATATCCTTGATGGCCGGTGGGAATACAGCAGGAGAAGGAGAATTGCACTCACTTAAATCCAGTTTTATCTTTATTTATTTTACATTTTCCAGCAGCAGGGTAAATCACAAATGTTCCAGACACACTGATGAAGGTGTAAAGCCAAAACATTTGTGAAAAATAAAGAAAGATAAAACTGGATGTAAGTGAGTGTGATCTACCTTTTCCTGCGATAATTTTTACAAGAGACGCATCAGCAGCCTAACGGGAGGGCACGGTGTTACAAGCCTTTTAAGTGGTGGGAAAACAGTAACTTGGAGTACATTTCTGATGACAAGGATACATCAATTAGTGGCAAAAAGTTACATAATGTAAATGTTTTTTAAATTATTATTATTATTATTATTATTATTATTATTATTATTATTGTGCTTATTGTTATATAAATTTCAAAGGCAAGCAATGCATTTTTTGCAATATCGAGCAAGTAGAACCTCGTTCGCAACGCGCTGCCTCTCTGTTAGTGGAGTTAAGTATTTTAAAAGGGGTTAATTAGGACGTCATCCCTCTTCTCTCCTTTCATTACTATGATTAAAGAGGGGCATTTTATGACTTATTTAATATGAATTTTTAAACATGCACAATGAGAATTTAGACTTACACATGTATTGATATTATTAGCCGACTTCTAAATGATTTTGCTGAGTTTGCTACTATCATGAGTTTCATTGTTACAATGTAAATCACGCTCTTGTCCATAAATACTGTCATGCAGACCAAAAAAACAACTGACAGGTTGACTGTTAAAAGAGCCTACCACCACACTTGCCTCTGGGGGTGTGTAAGCCCCTGTCCTTAAGCACTTCGCTCCCTTAAAAATATTTTTGGATGACATTGAATGTGTCGACCCTCACGTGAATGATGTGGAAGTGTGGAGGGCGAGGTTTTAGGGGCATAGTTCAGAAAGGCCGACTGTGTTAGATTTCTTAGTGAACATTGAGGGTCTAAGCTACGTCTTGCTGTTTTTTTTTTTGTTTCAAGCTCGATTGAAGTCGTTGTGTACGAGTCTACTAAGAAATGTAAAACTAAAGATATTCAAACATGATGTTATTCAGCATTGCTTCCAGTTAATCCTAGCTAATATGTACATCTCATTAAAACACTTTACAGACATCTTCCGTTCCGTTAGCCTAGAAATATAGATGTACCATTGCGGTATCAAACAGTTTCGCTCAGTTGGTATGCCTTATTAGGTCTTCTTGTAAGGTTTGGTTGGACCAATTGGAATGAGAGTATAGAGAGTAGAGACAGCAGCTTATCACCATGTCAAGGCAGTTTAGAAGACAACCGCTGATTGATGCCAGCCCTTGGATTGAGCCCGGTCTATCAGTCATAGCCAGACCATCCATTTTTATGTTATAGTCTGGCTTGTCAGACTACCATTCCGTCCTGTTTTGTTTTGATTCGTCAGCTGCTGTACAGAGGCTTGTCTGAAGTCACAAATAATGAAAACATTCCAGTCATTTTCAGAAATTGACATGCACCCTCACTCAACTGGTCAAGCAGGTTTGCTCTCTCCCACACCCGAGCAGTGGATGTGACTGCTATCCTCTGCTCACACACAGATCAGCCCTTGTGATAAGTGTGCTTTTGTTGATGTGAAACCCGTTGAGTGATCTGGGGGTTATTCTAAGTACTGTAGGTGGTTAAGTGCTGAACCTGGGTAAGTTAATCCAGAGGAAGTGGAAAACATCCTAACAGAGTAGCCGGCTTGTTTTGGTTGATTAGGAGAATGATGTCCCAGGCTCTTCTATTCGCAGATTTAACAGTACCACCGGCTTCACTTAGCCAGGTTTACCATTTAACCGCTTACTTGGAATATCCTCCTGGTATTGTTTTAGCACATACACAGATAGCCAAAGCCCAAGCCCAAACTCCCAAGTGCTGACTGAGAGTTGTGCATGTGTGGTGACAGGATTGTGTTGTATCTTGTTGTGTTGTTTGACTTGATGACATTCAATTATTTTCACTTATAGGTGAAAGTCTAGCAGAGAATGGAGCTTTGAAGGTGAATGAGCACCTTCAGGTGAGGGGTTTTGACCGGATCTATGCAGTTGGGGACTGTGCCAATGTCAAGGAGCCCAAGATGGCGTACCACGCAGGACTTCACGCTGGAGTTGCCGTCACAAACATCATCAACAGCATTACCGGAAAGCCTTTAGTCTCATACCGTACAGGTGACTCTGCTTGGAATGCAAAAAAGAACATGAATTTTTTTCTCTCATTTATTCCGGTCACATTCCAAAGCCATGTCTTGTGAAAAAGAACTCCTCCTACACGCACATGTCGTCACTGTAGGGCAGGAGCACCCTAAAAGGGGTGGAGGTTGCATTTCCGCCAGGTGTGGCAAAATGTGCCTGTGGGTTGGGGCATGTTCTGAGTATGTGGTTTAGGATCAAAACTGGGTTCACCTAAAGTCTAGTGAGGAAGCCTCAATTTGTTTTTTAAATTATTATACTGTAAGTAAGTGTTAAATGTCTTTATTGAAAAGCTTTACATTACTAGGAGAATGAAATCTCATGGCTTTGTCACTAATTCATTGTAATGGTAATTTTTAGGTTACAACAGTAGAACAGGGGACCAAAAAGAAAAAATAGTTTTTCAATTATGCACATCAAAGGAGAGACAGCATTCACATAATGATCTGCCAGTTTCTAAAACTAAACAAGGAAATGGCCTGACTTTAAGTAAAGTTCCAAATTGATGGAAGATGCTAGTTCTAGTAGATGTGAACTGCACTGAATCAAACCATGATTAGGGCCAACTAGAGCAGATAGTCACTGACGCAAGGGACAAATGCAGACAGTACAAGGACTAAAACAACCCAAAAACATAATATTTCACCTTATCTCTAATGATGAGAACAGCATGAACAGTATGAAATAAAAACAGACATATCATATGTGGAAAGACATTTGTCAGGTTTTGCTCAAACATACCGACATAAACTGCATATGACTATGAAAATAATAAGACATACGTTCTGATTCCAGTCAATGTCAGACTATCAAAGCCTCTAAGAAAACTTTCAAGAAAACTATATGCAGATGTGTAATCCACAATTCAGCCCGACAGAACGTCTAACTTTTTATTTTCTGACAGGTAATGTGACCATGCTGCTAGCCATGGGTCATGATGATGGGGTGGGACAGTTCAACGGCTACAGGCTACCTCGCTTCCTTGTCACTCAGGGCAAGAGCAAAGGCCTTCTGCTGTGGAAGAGTTGGAAGGAGATGGGGCAGACATCCCCGTAGGATGTAGCTGCTTGCTGAAGTGTGACTATGTCCGTCCACCGACCTCATGTGCCTATGAACATCTCTGTCCTCACAGTTCAAATGCTGGCTGGCCTTTATATTATATATGATATATTATGTAATATTATTATTCTTTCTGGAAAAACAGTGCCTTTAAAAATACATTCCCATATGTGATGGTTTGTTTTAACATGTTGTTGGCTCTTTTTCTATCTTCAATCATCAAACAGCATTCTTTACCTATATGGTTAGAACTATGCATGTGTGTTTCTTGTTACTTGTTACTAATTTCTGTGTAATAAGCTATGCGAAGATTTATATGCCAATATGTCCACATCTTGACTGCCTCTTATTCATAATGCAATATTTTAAATATGTGGTTTACAGAAGATTTCTATTGTATCAGATTAAAAAAATGTACTGAATAAATTTGTCATAAAACATTACACTTGAGTATCCCAACAGAATCTCTCTACATATTTATGTGTACACAAATTTATTGTTGTATATGGACACATACAGCGCCCTCCATAATTATTGGCATCCCTGGTAAAGTTGGCTAAAGAGACATGTAAAGCCCATTTTAAAATTTAAAATAATCTGTTTGCAATCGTGTAATGGATGAAAACATTGATGAAAACTTACATTTTCATTTAGTGACCTTTTGGATGTGCCAAGCATGACCGACTTTTTGACGTTTGACAGTGACAGACAGATTTTGGTTTAAAAGGGACAGGTATTTCATGAAGGTTGTGATGGCGTACACCCTAATGAGATACCTAGAACCGCTGGAATTAAAACAACCCAAAAACATCACAGACTTCTCACCATAACAACCATAAGGCAGGGGGCAATTTTCAGTAAAGTAATTCTTCTACACGCATTACCCATTGTGAATCAATTTTCATCCCATCTGACCATAAAACATGATTCTAAGTGAAGTCCCAATAGCATTTAGTAAATCAGGGATTAAATGACAAGAAAGTCCTTTTCCTGGTATGCATTTTGAATAGATCTACTAATCAGGGGGTCACTTGTGATGTCTTTTTGAGACTTTGTGATCCAAAGATTTTTTGGGGAATCTAGAACAGTGGTCCTTAGGGAATTTTTAGCCTCTCTTACCACCCCTCTCATAGGGGCAAGATAAACATGGGTTGTTATCCAGACAAGTTTGTAATAGTTTCAGTTATTAAATTTTTTTAATTGCCGTTTTAACAACAAATGGGCCATTTTTCAAGAAAGCACCTCTTTTTTATAGCAATTCTCTATCTTACAGAGGTGAGCACACTTTCTTAAATACATTTAGAACATGTCCTCTATTGTCTCCCCATGATGAAAAATGAATAGGACATTTGACTCCGCTTCCGAGTTTTTATATCTATGAAACATGAAGTCATGACTTGTATTGTCCACAGACACTTTGGTTAACTTTAGGAACTTGATTTTGAATTGAAAAATTATTCATTCACATGATTATTTATCATATTAGGGTGCCAATAATTATGGCACGTGTTTTTGATGCATTGTGTTTTCTCCAGATTAATATGTTTTATGTTGAGGTGGTATTCTCTGTCAATTTCATTGGAAGACTAACATAAATAACAAAAAATATATAATTTTTATTACACCTTAGAGTCATCTTTACCAGAGGGTGCCAATAATTATGGAGGACATTGTATACAATAATTGTTCACATACAGGCCTAGTTTTTATATCCTGGATTGTGCAGAGAGTATAATCAGAGTTGCAAACATAAAATGTAAATTTAATTCAAATTAAATTCAAAAGAAAAGACTTAATAGAGGACACGTTTTGAGTCATTCTAAGTGAAATGATGACAGCACAAAAGCATGTAAAGTAGCAGCTTTATTGCATTACACTAAAAAAAATATTAATGACATTCATTTAAAATTTTATCTTCTCAGATAATATTGAAAGAAAATGGCTGCACACTTGGCAAGAATGATCTAGATTTAAGAACAACACAGTATTTTAACAGACTGAAAACTCAGAAACTGTTGGCACATACATCATTTTTTCTGTTATATAAAACTATAGGTGGTGGGTGAAATTAAGTATTAACATGTAAAAAGTTTATAAACCCATGACCCCAATCATTTGAATAATCAAAATAATATAAACAAATAGGATTAATCAAATAGAAGAACTTACTAATCTTAAGAAAAAAAGCTAACATAAATCCATAAATACCATACCATAAATCATAAACTGATAGGGAAAAAAGAAACCTAAAACAAACATTATTTAAATATTAAAATTAGTGTTTCTGCAGAAGTGGTCAAGAGTGTGTGAACCTTCAGTGATATATCAGTGGCATAAATGAGGTAGCTTGAGATTTAAATTTTAAATATGAGATTCACCAAGAGAAAATATTTGGCTGAATAAATGATGGGTGTACCTCAGAACTGCATCTTCACCAGTACACATGGCCAAAATCCAAGTAGGACTCACAGCAATCCCCATGGAGGGGCAACATAAACATACATTGTACAAACAAAACAGGCAAGACATCATGGGCAAGGAGTCCAGCATATTCCATCAATGCCATCATACAATCCGGTAATAAATAAATAAATAAATATTCATACAGTAATACAGTGTAGGCTTGAAAGAGAGCAGCTCAGAGCACAGCTATGAACCTCTGTACACACAAATACAAAAAAAAAAAACCTGGGCACCATTAGTATTGCTCAATTCTCAATTCTTATACTCAAGCCTTCTTAAGTTCCTGTACCAGTAGTAGGTCACGTCTCTCTACATAACAAGCACATCTGATAAGGCTTGAGAAATGTTGACAATGACTTGGGTGGAAGTGGGAATGGGCGTGTTCATTCTCACCCATTCCTCCAAGCTTCCAGAGGAGCTTCACAGTTTTGACTAAGAACCGGTCTGGCCAGCAAACATCTAAATAGTCCTTCATGTTCTGTTAGTGAGCTCAGATATACTGTACTATAACAAACAAGCGAAAAAAATTCAAATCTGATTTGCCTGAAGAACTAGACACTTATGGTGCACAAAGAAACTTACTTAGCTTATTAACTGATAATCCAATGGATGGTTTTGTTAAGGTCAAGTAAGTTTGTGGGACACTGGGACAAAAATACCTGCATCCTTCCAGAATCACTGTTTACAAGTTGCAAGATGTTTATCTGTGTTTGTTTAGTTTAGACTTTATCTGAAAGAACACAGGAAACACAAAGTCTGTTTAACTGGTAGGCCACAGTGTAGAGAACATCAGTAGCAATGTCATATATAAAACACTAAAACCATACCAAGTTATGTTCTCAATTAACTGGTATGCTATGCTGGCAATTTCCATATCATTAGTGGGCTACAAAATGATCTTTACACACTGAAGGAGAAAACACCAAAACAAAAGCCTTGTGTAAACAAAAAATGACACCGACATAATACACTGCTGAAAGTAAACAGTGAAGACTCCTCAATCTTAAACAAAAACACTGGCAAAAAAAAAAGGTTTACTCATCTTTAGAAGCCTTAGTTGATTTCCCTTTCACTCCCTTGAGGTAGGACTGGTAGAAGAACGAGGCAAAAAGCACCAGGTAACTGAGGTACATGAGAGATGCCCACACAATGTTGTCAAGGTATGACGGGCAGTTCCCATCCTGCATCCACTGGTAGACCAAGGCGACCACAGTCAGGCCCATGGCCATCTGGGCGATCTGGGCGGACGTGATGACCATGGCAAAGGGCTTAGGAACACGGTAGCCAGCCGCACGGGCCGCATAGTAACTGTACATGAGTGCGTGCACTGTGTAATTCATGGTCATGAACCAGCCTCCACCTGCCACCTGGTCTTTGTAGGAGTACCAGGAGTAGAGCAGCACGGTGATGTGGTGGTACCAGTGCAGGAAGATGAGACGCTGTTTGCGGAGTACTATGAAGGCTGTGTCACCTAAGGGACCAAACAACATAAAAAAATAGTATCAGTTCATAAATTGTTGTTCTTCTACCAGTGTGTTTAACAGGCTTGTAGTTTTTTAGAATGACAGTCGAATGTGCTTACCCAGTTCCGGAGCTTTGCTAAGAACAAAGGCATATGCCCAAAATTTGGTGACTGGTCCATTGTAGAAGCTCTGGTCACAGACAGACTGCTTAAAGCCATAGCTGTTTAGGATGTACAGCATGTACAACCCAGTTCGGACAGCTCCGACAATGCTGTAAAAGAGGATAAACAATAACACCAATTGGTGAAGGTCTTGGAACAAATTCAGACAATTTTACAGGTATCCAGAAGGATAAAAAAAAAAATAGTTTAAACTGAGTTCAAACTTATGGGCATCATAAAGTTCAGGTAAACAGACAGACACTTCATTGATTTTGGAAGAAATGTTGAAATCCGGTAGCTTATACACAACAGACAAGCTGTATGTGTATAGACACAGCGGTTTAGCTGAAACAGCATTTTGATCTTACAACCACTGAAGCCTACTACCTAAGGATGGTAACCATGTAAACTAATGGCTGAGAAAGGCATTCAGTGACTACAAGGTATGGAAAATTACTACATGCAAAACAGCAGCTATAGTTTCTTAAACATGATCCCCTTAACTGAAATGGTGGGCAGTCACCTTGTAAAGTGGAAACCAAACTCCTCAATTCAACAAAAGCTCCATTTTCTTCCTCCTTCACTACACAGCACCATTGTTTCAAGTGGCACACTTGAGTTTTGCTTTGGTTACCAGCATAGCCATCCATTTTGGAGGTGCTACCCATGACATGTTGAACAATCAACCATGAAAACAGCTAAAATTGGTAGGCTCCCCCATCATTATTGGATGAGGACTAAATTGAGACACATAAACCTCTGTGGGGGAAGAAAACAAACAAAATGGGGATTTTGTTCTCCCAATATTGTCATTTACATTATGGAACAATCAATATAGTGTGTAATAAATTGCTCTTAAATCATTATCTCTATAACATTATCTCCTGTTTCATCCTATAGGAGTTGTAGGCCTTCTCTTTGTGGATTAGAGGCATGCTTTCCCGTCAAGCCCTAGTTTGTGGGTCAGCGCTGTCAGGAGATTAGGATTAAGGGACATACATGGCCACAGGCTGTGCTGCAACTACTTACAGTACACACAATATAGAGTCAGAGCCAGTGCAGTCATCAACGTGCACATAAGCATCAAACACTACACCAGAAAAATCCTCTCACTCCCCACTCTAAGGAATCTCTTTGTCAAATGCAACATTCTTTGGCAGTCAGTTTATCAGGTGGTGGTAGGCTAAGTAGGATGCTGATCTTCAGGTTCTGAAATAAGGGACAACTTTGCTTGACTTTTTACTCACCTAAAAATGGCCAAACTCAATGACCACAGGACAAGAGGTTTGCGGAGGTCAAGTTTCTGTCTGTCCCTCATGAAGTGTTGTCCCCCAAAGACCAGCGCCGCATACAGGCCACAGAATACAAAGGCATTACTCCTGAAATCGTTTGAAACTAATTATCAGATGGGTCATTTTTTTTAGAAAGCTCAATATGTCAGTATTTAGGCCATAGTTAAGAGATGTCCGAAACATCATACAATAACTAATAACTTAACGTGCCGTTAAGTGGACTTCATGATCATAGGCTATCGTAGGCTTCATTATTTGCATGCTTGATTGGAGGTTAATTTACATAAGAGATGATTGACTCAAATGTAGGCTAGGTTGGGCTTCACCTGTAACCTGTCTAACGTTAACTGAATGTCGATTGTCTTTAATATAAAAGTAAACTTTAGTGTTTATTTTCGACACTAATTTTAAATAGATTTAATGGGGGAAAGCAAGTGACATGCGTAAATTCTAATGAAGCAGCTAGAACTCGGGCAGGTAAACAGGTGAACGCTAGAGGGTTAAACTTACCAGTTTTCTTGCATCCATTCGATAGCCAACCTTTCATCAAAGTGCCTCTCGAAGTTGTACTCAGTAAAAGTCAACTGTTGATAATGATCCGTTTCATTCATGTTAAAACCACGGTTGGTAGCAAAAGAGTAGATGTGTACTGATAGCTGTTATCACACGTCAAGTAAACGGCAGAGATCTGTCTCGATTGATCTGAGTTTCACCTGACGACAGGACCAGAGTTATCTGGCAAGATAGGGGTGGCTCCGCCAAATTATCGGTTGGCGCTGATGATGTAATATCCCCTCCCTCATTGGGGTGGATCTTGTAAGGTTTGTCAGTTTCACTCAGCAGTAAGCAGACCTATTACCAGAATTAAGGCATGACATCATTGGCATTACGTTAGGCTCTTATCAGAAAATACATTGGATAATCCCAGCGATTGGCTTTAATTCAGATAATTTATGTTTCTGTTGTTGTAAACCGCAGGCCTATTTCATCTAGGGGTAGACATGTTCACTCATCCAACTACTATGGAAGATAGTGGAGCAGAGATTTGTTCACTTTTGTCATATATCAGACCTAACTTTAGGACTATAGCCTATAGGCCTAAGCTATTTTAAAGTGACACACAATTAGGCTACACTATCCTACATTATTCAAAATGAAAGTCAACAGTTTCTCAAGAACAGCTAGTAAATATTAGGTATGCCAGAGCCCTCTGTCCCAGCCAAATGGCCAGCCAAAATACTGTGGAAGGAACCCTAAGCTTTCGTAGAGATCCCTGATTGTGCTGTGTCAGAATGTGATATTGAGAGGAAGCACATGGGCAACGTCTGGCTAAGAGACACCCATTAATGTTTCTTATAAGGGGTAATAAAAATATTAGGTAATATTATTGGTGATCAATATTCTAACTACAGTGTTCATCTACTTTTTTATACCGTAAAAATATAGCTGAGAAACGGATCTGTTGATTTAGTCTATAGTTCACCACCTTCTGGACAGATATGGCACTGCAGTTGCAGTGTACAATTAGTAATAGGCCTACTGAATATTTTCTATCACTCTACTTAAACGTTTTGCAGGGGAGTAAATACACCTGTCTGTGGGAAACATACTTCTATTGTGGACAGGACAAGACTTTATCCATCTATCAGGCATATCTGATCACTGTGTGCTGAAATACATTTTCAAATGAAAAGTTCAGATGCAAAACCCTCTCAGTCCATCTTCAGAAATGTGAAAAAAGTTGTTTTATTAATAATTTCCAAGTAATCTCTATCAAACTCCAATTTCAATATTGTTATGAAATAAAAACAAATACAATAAAAACAAAACAATCCAGTTAGAGAAGGACTAATAGTAATGTTTCTCAACGTTGTATAGGCCTAAATGTATTTCTGTAAATTCATTGGAAATGAACTTAGAGGATTTTTGCATCTGATCATCTGTCAAACATTGACAACTTTGAAAAGTCCTAATGGAGCGTGGCTTTCGCTGATGATTATTTTGAGGTTTCTCTAACCTAAGCTATGATATCATAGCCTGGCGACGGCGCCATCCTATGTTCTCCACCAAAAGCTTTAGGCTCCGTACATAGGCTGGCTAAACAAGCCCAGCTCGGTTCGCTCACGGTTTAGCCAATCACCAAACAGATTCGCGAGCGAGAGCCTGAACC
>JASCQY010000031.1:17155539-17168935 GCA_030264315.1 Sardinella tawilis
TGCAAAAGGTAAATGGCGATAAGGTAAAAGGCTCAGTCCTCATTTTCTCTCTCTTTCACACACACACACACACACACGCAAACTCTCTCACACTCTTTGTCTTTTAGTTTTGTTTTTTTGTCTTTTAGTTAAATACCTCTTGTCTCTGCTTTCTAATTGCTTGTTTGACAGGGCGAGTACCGGCCCGACAAGCTGACCGATGAGGACCTGAAAAACGCTGTGTCCATTCATCACTCACTGGCCATGAAAGCAGCTGACTATAGCAAGAGACCCAATGTCTTCTACCTGCGCACAGCTGACTGGAGGGTGTTTCTCTTTCAAGCCCCGTAAGTCCCTGGTCTCTCTCTTTTCCCACCCCTCTGATCCAGGATGCAGTTATGATGCATGATTCAGATTCACCCTGTTGCCACATATTTTTTTAGATTTATTTAATTATTTTCATCGTTATCAATTAAAAAAAGGACTGGTTGGTAGCTTTGGCGTAGTCTAATTAAATTATATCAACAAGGCTGCTTGCTGTTGTTATAGTTACCATTCTAAAGAAGTATTGATATGGAACAGTGATTACACTTTTTTGCCAGATCTACGGTACAAGTGTCCCATTACACTGTATATTCGCTAATAACAGACACCCTGTCAGCCAATCAGAAAACAGCCTTGAATTTATCCGGATAATAACGCCGAGTTGTCATGTATATGAAAGAGAACACTCTCACCAAGAAGGCAAGTCCCAAACTTCAGCGTGGGCTCAGTGGCCTCTGTGCTGTTTAAATGCATGACTGGCGCTGTTGTTGTCAGAGAGCTTGGGGCTCAGACGGAGCGTGGCCTGGCATCCAGGTCCTCCGGGACTCCGGGAGCCAGAGACACAGCTCCAGTGGCTGTCTCCTCACCCCTTCCACCCCCTACCACCCCCCTCTCCAGTAGCCTCCACTGCTTTCAAGTCCCGCTGCCACTCAGAGGCAGGGCTGCTTGCTTATTTAGGCTGCCGCAAAAAGACAGCAGCCGCAAGTCTGCATGCGTTCCGATGGAAAGCTCACTCTCTCTTTGTTCGCTTTTTTTTTTTTTTAACTCCATGAATTATTGTGCAATATGGTTGCTAAAGAAAGGGACATTGTGTCAGCTCTCTTCCTTGCACAGTGCCGGACATTCATTCCCCTAGAATAACAAACAAACAACGTCTCTCACACCAGTCAGTTCAGTGTCCGTCTATGAGCTTTATACTGCCAAGAATAGCCTTTCATCTCCTATCTGGAGTCTCCACACAGGGCTTTAGGAAGCTATTCTGGGATGTGAAGGAGTCCTCTGTCACATCACTGTGAAGAGCTGATGAACGCCCTGTCCTAACTGAGCAGCTCAACCCCCTCCCTCCCTCTCTCTCTCTCTCTTTTTTTCTCTCTCACCCTCTCCCTCTCTCTCTCTCCCTGTGTCACTGGCAGGAATGCAGAGCAGATGCAGTCATGGATCACACGCATAAACACTGTGGCGGCCATGTTCTCTGCTCCTCCCTTCCCGGCGGCCATCGGCTCCCAGAAGAAGTTCAGCCGACCTCTGCTCCCAGGATCCACCACCAAGCTCACTCAGGCAAGGCTCTGACCGGCTCTGACTAGGTGTCATTCACTCTAAACAGGCTCTCTGGCTACTGATCTCTGATCAGTTTTAGAAGGCAGCGTGCTTAGACAGTGGTGACTCATGCAGAATTATCAGAAATGTGTCAAGGAACTGACAAGGACTGACATCTAACATCGATAAATAAAATGAAATGAAAATATTATTTGATGTGATCTGGTGTGTGTAATATGATTTTAAAATGATAAAATATGAAAACACATTTTATAGAAATGCAGTACTTTTACTCTGGATTTCCATTGCTCAGTTCTCAAAAGTGCACTTGGATCTTAATTATTAGCTGCTTATCTATAGTGGTACAGTCTCTAATGACTAGTCAACCAAGTTCTGTTCAGACTACTAACATATGATTCTGAAGGAGCTGATCTCACGTAGCATTAACTATGTCTTCTGCTATAACACTGTGACTGAAAGGTTAACTTCACACGTCACTCACACCTACGGACGATGGTGTGGGTGCACTGATGTGGTGAGTGCACTGACATCGCTATGAATAAAAGAAATGTGCTTAAGCGTTTCTGCATCCACAGGAGGAACAAGTCCAGTCCCATGAAACACGGTTTCGGGCAGTGTCCTCTGAGCTGGCCGAAATGCGCAGCGTTCCCCCAGATCGGAAGGTCAAGGGTCGTGAGCTGGAGGAATACAAACAGCGAGAAGAATATCTGGACTTTGAGGTGAGTTGTTGTCTCTCCTTCCACACCACCCACTCCAGGAATTCGTGGTAATCTCAGAGAGGGCTGCTTCACAATGTGACTATTTTTTCACCAGGTTATGAGTAATTCATAGATGACTTGAGTTCATGTATTATTCAGACAGTGCAGTTTTATAGGTTCAAGGTCACTTCTCCTCTCCTGATTAAACACTTAATTGTGCCCAAAATTATTTACCTTTTACTAACAACAGCAAAAACAACAACACTAATAATAATAATAATAATAATAATAATAATAATAATAATGCTGAGACAAATTTTTTAATTTTTTTCAATGCTAAATACTTAATTGAGAAATTAAGTATTTAGCATTGATACTCACAATGTTAAAGGTAGGGAAGGAGATCCTGAAAAGCAATTCACTCAAGTCTAAACCCCCGAAACCGCACCACCAGAGCACAGGAACAATGCAGCATGGGAGTGGGGAGGGACAGTGGGAAGTCGTGTTTGATAGACATATCACCATTCAATCATTTTGATGGGTTGGTTAAAGTGATTGCAGTTTTTTCAGTCCTGTCCACAGGTGACTAACTTTTTTTTTAATTTGCGTTAATTAAGAGTATTGAATTAATTGGTTCCATTCAGGGTGTGAAGTGGATTTTAAGCAAAAAAAGTTGAAAGTGCTCCTACCCTACCTTTAATGTATATTTACTGTTATTGTTTGCTCATTTATTTGTTGAGCTAATATTGGCTGTTTGGATACAGGCATCTGCATGAGCAAACCATGAGCATCTATCTAATAACATGAAACTACTTCACAACTCTCCTCTCTTCTCTCTTCTTCACCTGGCAGAAAACTCGCTACGGGACCTACGCCATGCTGCTGAGGGCCAAGATCCGCAGCGGTGAGACGGACCTGGCCGCTTTCGAGGCGCGCCTGTTCACCGACAGCGGGCTCCAGCGGGCCCACTCCAGCCCCACACTGGCCCAGGAGACCTGCAGCAGCCAGGCCAGCAGCAGCAGCAGCGTTGGGGGCAGCGTTGGAGGCAGCGGCGGCAGCAGCGCGGGGGGCAGCAGCGAGCGGAGCGGAGCGGCCGCCCAGAGCAGCGCCAGTGCCAGCGTCAGCGTCAGCGCCAGTGGGAGCAGCAGCAAGAGGGGCAAGCGCCCCGAGGGACCGAGGCACAGCTACAGGAAGGCTGTCAAACAGTGAAGGAGTTCTGGGCAATGTGGTGGGCGCATGGCATGGGGGTAGAAACCCACCCACCACTCTTTGAGCCAGGCGCTTGATCCCGGACTAGACCTTCATTAAGAAGTGGTTTTGTGGAGATTTTTTTTTTTTTTTTTACCTTTTTTCTCTGACTGAATATCACCAGCTCCAGATAAGATTCACCTTCTTTGTGCATCTCTTGGGGTTTGTACAGTATCTTCTGACAACCTAAAACTGATCAATTTCTACTTTCTGTGGAAAAGCAATCTGGAGGCTCTCTCCTGAAGGTGCTTTAGGGCTATGATATACTGCACATGGATTCATCCGTACACCCTCAGACCAAACCACTGGTACTGGAGAAAGGTCTCTCTGCCTGCCATGAAAAGGGGAGATTGAGAACTAGAGAGTTGAATGTTTTTTTCTTTTTGTTTTTACGCATGAGGAACATTTCCAGGAGTCTCTCATTACCATTACTGGACTTTTCAAGCACAGTATCATAAATTGGTCAGACAAATAAATAAATAAATAAAACTCTCAATGTATATTAGAAGCTTCTCGATGCATGGATTAAAGCATGCTTATGATTTTTTAAACTCTATTTTCCTTAATCTTTCTAGCATTTGTTTACTACGCTATGTTAGTGAAGAAATCTCTTTCCTGACTGACCGTTATGAATGTCGAATTCCAACAGAAGTCCAAAGGCAAGTCAACTGACCAAGAGATGAAGTGATAAAGTGACTGTTCAGTGTGAATTCACACTGCTTTCCTCCACATCCTGTGAATTGTATTTGTATATAAATAGTGTGTATATATATAATATCTGCTAATGTTTTTATGAGCAGAGTGGTGTAAAACGTTTGGTATACACGACTGGATCTTGGCAAAGCCAGTTTGTACTCAGTCTCTGTTGTTCACCGGCGCTCACCACTGCAGTGCTATTGCTCAGACAGCAGGGGACACTCTAGCTAATACAAAATGGCTGCCAGGTAGCTGCGCCTGGATGTGGGTTCTTGGTGGCTTTGATCCAGTGACTGACTTCTGGGTAACCTAATGTGATGACTGAGGGTGACATGAAGGCTCTGATATAGATAAAGACTTTTTTTTTTTTTTTTTGCTCTGAAGATAGCTGGAATGGCGACACTGTGAACACAAAAGGGCAGATATTCACAGACAAGGCAACACACCTTGTCCTGGGCTAAATTGATAGGCAGACAATCTCTCCTCAGACTTAACGGCAGTGACTAGAAAAAGCACAAGGTCATATGTTCATAGTGAGAGGCATTGCATATGCTTGCTTGGACCTTAAGGTAATGGCATCGTTAGGTAAAGAAGCTCTGTGGCACTTTAGATATTGTAATATTTAGGGTGCACATCAAAAGCTAAGAGATTTATTTATATATATATATATATATTTTTGGACATTTATTGTTCACGTCTTGTTGAGTATTTGTAAGTACTATTAAAAGTGTATTGAAATTATTGCAGTTTTAAGTAAAGGTTTTTACTGGTTCATGGTAAAATCATTCAGATGTAGTTTTGTTGCTACTCTCATATTGCTACGTGTGTATTATTTCTACTTTATGTGTGGTATGGGGGGATTGCCCATATTAGCTGTACATACTGTGAATAACATGCTCCGATTGCTTGACAAGACTCTGTTACATTGTTTGTATGTTTTGGGAGCATAGCAACAGAATAAACACCTTTTAAACAATGACAGATGTTTAGGATGACAATTTATACAAATGCAGGCAAACTGCTTTTAATTCTAGCACAGATATGTAGATCAAGGGGTTTTGTGTTCTTGAATGAGGATGTAAGTCATGAACCGTGATTTAATGATGGGAGAAGTGCAAAATCAAACAGTAAGCACAGTGTCTAACGCATGTGCTTGGGGTCTTGCTCATGGTGTTAAAAAAGCAAAAAGATGCGTTAAGTCAGCTGTAGTTTATAGTAACTACAAATTTTGCACTTTGCCTGCCATTGCCTCTGTGCTTTATGTTACACCAACATAAAAAATGTGAAAGAGAAGTAAATAAATTAATTTATATAATTTTTTAGATGAGTAAGTATTATCTGAATATGAGCAACAAGAATATCCACCATACAGTATAAGAGTAAAAACAGACAATAAAAACAAACATTTGAACAATGCAATGAAGCCAGAATAAAATACAACAATTATTCAAATCTGAGATGAGGAAAAGTTTATACAGGGTGTCGTCTTTTTGTAGATATCTCAGCTGAGATTCAGTTCTTTCATTTAAGTGGTTGCCATGGCAGGAAGCTCGGCATCTTCTTCCTCTATCCCCTGACTACCGAAGCCACTGTCCACTGTTGTGTCTACTGGAGGAGGAAGGAGGAGATGAGTCAGTTTAAGGACAAGACATGATGGCATGGCACATGACAGCAGTTCTCCAAATGATGCACTCGAGGCAATAATTTACGCGCCTACTGGAGTCACGACAATAACTGCATGCATCGACTACACATACAGTATGTTAGGTAACCGGTAAAACAACTTGAAAATCAAACTCAAGTCCTAAGGGACTTGGAAAACAAGTTCATATTGGCTCCCATGACTGTCTACAGTATGTGCAACAGAATTCATTATACGGTATATACAAGCATGAGGAAGTACAGGATGAATGAGCTAGAGTAAATTGTGTGTATGTGTGTGTGTGTGTGTGTGTGTGTGTGTGTGTGTGTGTATGAGTGTATGAGAGTGCAGGTTTGTGTAAGAGAGTGTCTGTGTGTATGATGTTCAGTATGTGACCCATACCTGTACTCTGTTTGTCTTCTCTGAGTTGTGTCTGTCTCAACAGTCGCACCCCCTCACTCAGACCCAAAGACTGAAGGGCCTCTACCAATCCCTCAACTGCGCCACCAGCCAGCTAGACAGACAAAAACACACATACAAAGTGAAGCATTACAAACATGAAAACATAAAAATAAATAACCTGTGTAGCCACATATTCAAATACCAGAGGGCTGCAGACTCAGGTCTCACACAGAAACTTCCTCCATCACTCACTGTACATTACCTGGTAGTTCTCTAGAAGATTCTGACACGGTGACGGGCTCTCCTGGTACAGGTGAGCAAGGGTTAGCATTCCCAGTTTCTCCGCTAGCTCTTTCCAGGGCACTTGACTCTGAGTAAGGAGACCACACAGCTTCTCCATCAGCTCCCCGTCTAGCGTCTGACTGCCTACTGGTTTGGGGGGTGCAAAGAGACTCGGTCTTACAAAGACATACCAGACAGTAGTCCAATGGAGGAGATTTAAATTCGATAGAGAAACTTGGATTTGGAAATTATGGAGATACTGGAGATGTTTCACTCACCACTTTCTTCTGGGCTCGGCTTGGATCTTTTGGGTGTGTGGGGACTAGGCTTGGGCCTGTGGTCGCTCTCAAGAAGGTTTCTCACCTGGAGAGAGTTCAATAAAAGTTTATTCATTAATCTGAGAATAACAGGAAGTCCACTGATCGCTGGTTTAATGTCAGGTTAAAAAAGCACATTATGAAAATCAAGTGCATGTTTTGTTTGAAATGGACCTCAAACTGCTTTGAATAAAATGCTGGGGTGAAAATAATCTTTTCAAAGGTTGCAGAAAAGCTTTCAACTGTCACAAAGCAGTGATCACAGTAATGATTACCTTTTGACATCTGGCCAGATCAAATGGTTTGTGTCCACCAGCTGGTCTTTTGCGTGGGTTTATTTGGACTCGTTCCAGGGACGACGACACCGCTTGTACCTGTCCACCGATATCATCCTCATCACTCTGTCGGCTGTCTGCTGGTCTCACGCGTCTGTCCTCCTCATCCTCATCTGAGGAAGATGAGCTGAAGAACAGCGGCTCATCGTTCTCTAGGTTTTTGTTGGCACCTGCAACAGCATGGGGTTACTGGTTGTTCTTTTTTCCAGTAAAGGTTGTGCAACACTTTCAGTCTTACTCAATTGTTCCTGTTTGAAGCTTGCTGCAAGAACAGGCAAATAACACCTAACTGACATTAAGTTAACTTCAAAGTAGGTACAATTAGTATTCTCTTTAACTGTAAATTAAGATTAGTATCCTTTCTTAAGTTCTTCAGACATTCTTGAGTTAGTTAGTCATATTACTTATCAGTAGGGGGAAGGGGGGACACTATTTCAACCAATTACACTTATTACTATTGGTGAGGTTCTCCAGAAGATAATCACTTTTTCCATCAATATTTTTTAGGTAGATGAAACACTTAAAAATTTCAAGATGTATCAGATTGCCTCAAAGTGTCTGACAGATCCAGGGTGTTACTGTTAAAGTTCCTACCACCACAGACATGAGTAAAAGTGCCACGTGTCTCACCTGCAGCGATAAGCATAGAACAGAGAGGAGGTGAGCCTTGACTAGCGGACAGGTGGAGCGGACTGTTCCCCCCAAATGTGCACATGTTCACATCTGCCTTCAGCTAGAGAGAGAGGGGGGGGGGGGGGGTGAGAGAAAAGTAGAGAAGAGAGAAGAAAAACAGAGGAGATTTATGAGGTGGCTGAATGGGACTCTGAAACACACTGTGGAGGGGGACACACACACACAGACACACACTCATTCTGTAATTGCTCGGAAAACCTTGCTGACGTACACACATCCTTCAGATTTCAATAACACACTTTTCCAAATAGCTGGGTTCAAATGAGGACATGGTGTCAATTTAACTGTGCCCTCAAAGAGAAACATGAATTTGTTATCACAGACTATTGCTTTTACTATTGCACTTACTACTTTTAAACTTTCCGAGCATTCCGATAACTTGTAAGTTCTGTATGTCATTATCACATTATGACTTGACAAAAGAAAAAAAACCCTTTTAGAATTGTAAAGCCTTCACATTGGCAGGAAGGGTAATACCAATATTAACTCCAGAACTGAATAAGGGGAAGTTTAAGGATCGAGTTAAAAAAAAAAACCCTATCGAGAAGTACTGTAGTACAGGTGCACTATTCATGGTGTTCTACAGGCTGAGAATGTAATGCAGAAAGGCCGCTACCTCAGTGATGAGCGTGCAGGCCACCTTGAAGAGGTTCTCCTTGACGGCCAGGTGCAGCGCGGTGCAGCCGCTCTTCTGCTCCTGGGCGTTGATCTTGGCCCCCGACTCAACCAGGAGCCGCAGACAGCGCTCTCCTCCTCTCCGCACAGCCAGGTGGAGGGGGTAAAGACCTGTGAGAGGGGAGAGAGAGAGAGAGAGAAAGAGAGAGGGAGAGAGAGAGAGAGAGAGAGAGAGAGAGAGAGAGAGAGAGAGAGATGATAGTTAAGTGAGTTAAGTTGCTGGACATGAGGAATTGGGCTGAATAGAAATGGAAAATACCCATCCAAAATTACTCAATTCTCAATTCTTCAGGAAGAAAAAAAAAGCATAACCTGCTACAATGCATTTGCTAAAGGTAGGACAACAAAGTGACAGTGTTTTCCCATAGAAAATAAATCTAGCAAAAAGACTTGCTAGATATGTTTTGCTATGATGACTTTTAAGATCAACTTTGAGCGCCAACTCCACAGAAACACCTGGCCTTCTGTTCTCCCCCTCTCACCTGAGAAATCGGCTGTGTTGACCAGGTGTGCGTGTCGCTCCCCGAGGAGTGAGAGCACGAGGCGGAGTGTGGCTTCATCTCCGGCCTGGGCGGCCAGGTGGACGATGGTGCGTCCGTCCCGGTCCAGGAGTGTTGGGTCTGCCCCGATCTTCATCAGCAACTCAGTGACCTTCAGCTGATGGGTGATCACAGCCAGGTGCAGCGGAGACTAGAAACAGAGAGAGAGAGAGAGAGAGAGAGAGAGAGAGTATGTGTGAAAGAGAAATACGCAACAACACTCTGAGGCTGCATTTGAGTGGTAGTTATGACACCTGTCTATACAGTGTATATTAGATAAGAATGTTTAGTATTTTTTTTCTGCTCAAAATGATACTATGTGTACGACTGTGTCATATACAGTATGTGGCCTGGTGATATGCATTAGTGGGTCTTTCATTCTTTGGAGATCCATTTGCAAATGAGACCATTTATGAGAAATGTCCTTTTCATCCTGTTATTGTTTTGGAAAATGCACCTCAATGCACTGTGTGGGCTGCCTCAGTTAGGTTAAAAGCATGCACCAATAAATATGGCAACACGTAAACATGTTATGAAAGCAAAATGCCATTTAATGAACTGGTGTTTTTCAATCGAATCAGCTAATTGAGTTAGACGAGCTGGGCGAAAAAAAGGAGTATGACTCGTGAACGAGCGGAGGGACTGGTCCGAATCTGTGTGTGTGTGTGTCTGTGTGTATGTGTGTGTGTGTGTGTGTGTGTCCTCACCTGCCCCAGGTGGTTGAGTCTGTTGATGATGTTCTGCTGTGGGATGCTGATAATGGAGTGGAGCAGCTGTTTCACCACTGCCGGCTGCTGGTGGATGATAGCCAGATGCAGGGGCCTGGGACCACGATGCAAACACAGACAATAACAAAAACAACAATACAAATAACAGTGAATAACAACCCAACAAGCACCAGGAAAACAACATACTGTACTGTATACACCTGCACATGAGGACAACAGCTGTACAGGTGGAGGAAACTCAAGGTGATTCAAAGACAGGCTGGACTCACGTGTCTCCGTTCTCGTCCTGCACCCCACAGAGGTGCCTCTGCACGGCCAGAAGGGGGCGCACATCCCCGCTGCTGCAGTACTCCAGGAGAGCGCGGGCCGTTCGCTTGGCCGTGTACGTGGCTCTATTCTGTAGGGTCGCAGCTGCACAATACACAGAGGAGGACCAGAACAGGCTCAGCGCCAGCAAACATGCCGTGATGTGCACATATTTCTCCCTATGCGAACATATCTTCCTCTATTCCCACAGTTCACACGACTGTAAAGTCAGGCCAAGATACGGCTTAAAACGCACAAACATACTGTTCCGTAAAAAAAAAAAAAACATCTTACAGTACGTATACATAAAAACATCTGGTGCATTATGGACAAAATATTTCAGTATGAATCTTGAATCTAGGAAACAGTAAAGTCTCTGAACCAGCATAATCCATCAAACTGATGGAGCCATGTTTAGCCTTGTTTAGCCATGCTAGCCATGCTAGCCGTGCTGCGAAGGCTTACCGATCTGGAGGAGCTGCTGCTGTCGCTGCACTGGGGTGGATGATGCACTGCTGGCTCCAGCCACCTGCTGCTGCTGCTGCTGCTGGCCCGCTGCTCCTGTTTGGACCCCGCCGGCAGAGGCAGACAACATGTTTGGGACGCCACCGCCACCGCCTCCGAACCCTCCGCACCCACCGCCATAGTAGCCGGGGCCATCCATGTTGTAGCGGTAGCCTGCAGACAGAGTTTGGCCAGACATCTCAAGTCAGTATCGGCTTTAAAAATGTACTTTGTGTATTTCTATAAGTGATGCAGAGCAGAGAGCTCGACACAAGTTTTTTTTTTTTTTTTTTTTTTCGCAGTTTCACTGTAGTAATTTTGGACTAAGGCAAAACATGCAGTTGCAGAAGGACAAAATTCAGCATCCATTCTGTTTTGCTTTCGTTTTGCATCACAAGGCTAAATGTGACTGATGACAGTACATGGTGTCTGTCATGGGATGGTAATGGTGGTGGTGATTCTAGTGGCTCTCGTGGAAGGCCAGAGGACTATGAGTTCAATCTCACAAGTTTCCACCATTGTACAGTACCATCGAGTAAGGCACTTAACCTCTCCTTCACCCCAAGCACAGGGACTGTCCCATGAGTTAGTTTACTGCAAGTCGCTCTGGCTTACGAGTAAATGACAAACAATGTTACGTGATGTAATGCAATGCAACGTCAATAGTCAAAAACTGCCCACCTGCCCCTCCTCCGAGACCTCCACCTTGGCCTCCGAATCCACCGGTGCCCCTGCCAGCGCTGCCTGCGCCACCCTGGGGCCCTGGCCATGAGTCAAAGTTCTGGTGAGGTAGGGACTTTTGACGCTTCCGTTCGACTTCCTCTTTATCTGAAGACACACACACAGAGTGATAAAGAAAGAAAAAGAAAAAAAGTCAGTGGTGACAAATAGAGGTGAGATTGGCGTCTGAATGCCCACAAAGAAGCCATGCTTGGCATGAACTGTCCCCCTCCCTACCCCCAGCCCTCTATGCTACAGTACATGTGCACCTCATGAAAAAGGGGAAGTTTACCTTGAACTCGGGGCACATAGGTGAATTGTTTGGGTTCACTGAAGTCCCCTGCTTTCTTTCTCTTGAGCTGCAGGAACACTGTGACTGGCCTGTCAATCTCGGCTGTGTGGTACGGTGGAGTCTTGAACACAATGGCATACTGCAAGCAGGTAAAGGCAACGGGGCAGAAGTCAATTACAGTGACAGATGGAATAGAAACCAACTGTCAGAAAAAACACTGATACCTGTAGTCAGACACGGGAAGTCTGCTGCACACTGCTCTATGCTGTGGTTATAATTCCTAGATTGAATAAGCACGAACTGAAACAATTGAAACTGATTTCACAAACTCTCACACTCTTATCATGTATCATATTCATTGCCAAGTGTCTAAGGAGCAAACACGCAACAAAGGCAACAAACATTTACACTGAAACTGGGATCGCAACAGAACAAAATTCATGGTATGATAATAATCAGTTCAGGATGTCAGTTTCAAAGCTTCATAGTACAGTACATGGTATTTGTCTATACTGTGTGTGTGTGTGTGTGTATTTGTCAGGGGGTTATCGAGCAAATATACCAAAAAGTCCAAGCACCACTGATTTATTAGGTAACATTTGAAGTCTTTAGAGAGTCTAAGAGACTTAGAACATGTCTGGGATAATATTAATTATACAGTATGTGGAGGACTTACAGTATATGGTCCTTACATTACATCCTTACATAGTCTATAAGGACAGATACCGTACGGATCATATGTTTATTTTTCATGTGGGCAGGCTCATGATCACACACAAAGGCTCCTTGCACAAACCTGTTTGTGCACATCTGTTGGAGAGAAATCACCGTAAGCCTCCCAACCCCCATCTTCCTCTTCCTCAAAGAAGCGAATATCAATGTCATCTGAAGGTAACAACAAAAACAAGATAATCATCATAACAATACTGTGTACTCATAAAGGATTTTTATTTCTTGAAGAAAACTGGAAATGGTAGCAGAAAATCATAAGACAAATGTTTCTCTAAGCAAAAACTCACCTTTTTGTACTTTATCACAGAGCAAAAATATTTCATCCCCACCCAAAACGGAGCCACAGGTTTTGTCCATACGTGAGATCTTCAGGTTTGAGGCATTGGGTGATTCTGGGGGGGGGGGGGGGCAGGGGTTAAATAATTATTGTTGGACTATACCATGACTAGTTAGCATCTAGTTGATCTAGTTGTATGGTAAGAACAGTAAAATAAAGTGAGAATTTCAGTAATCACTTTCTATTTTTGACCACTTCCTGAAAAATAAAAAATCCAAATATCCTGTTTGTCAAAGTGCAGTTACGTGTCATGAAGTGATTATAGGACAGGAAGGAGCTCGACTCACTGCTGTCATAGATGGGGTTGGAGATTACAGGCTTGAGAGCTCTGGTAAACGCTCCTGTGCTGTCCTGGAGGTATGCTGTGAACTTCAACCGCACAATGTTGAGATCCATAGTCCTGCTCAAGTCTTTGGCATCTGCGTAAACTGCCTGTTCATCCGTATCTGTGAGGATGCAAACATGGCCGTGACAGTGAGACAGGGAGAACAGGGGGAAAAAAAGACACAGGGAAGAGGATGGGGGAAAACACAACACAAAGCCTTTCATTACATGTCCAAGATATCTGAATATTCTAACACAATCTATTCAATTTTCAATTCAATTCAATTTTATTTGTACAGCGCCTTATACAAAGCAATGTCTCAAGGCGCCTTACAGCAGGAGCAC
>JASCQY010000031.1:17169750-17184938 GCA_030264315.1 Sardinella tawilis
TAGTTCTCGAACTCGGTCTATGTTCTACCTACCGATGTAGTTCTGATACCTATCGACAGCACTCGGCAGTCTCAGACAATAGAGATTCGGTTTGATTCACTCCGGAGAATTCCTTTAAGTCTGTTGAACATAACCTGTGATCTGATCCTCTACAGCTCAATCGCAATACAGTGCCCAGCGTAATAGATAACTACTGTCTATGGTAGCTATTCATTACATAGACATAAAGCATTATGTGCTGAATGTGGGGATACTCTGAGCACAGGCGTAGTCAGCGCAGGTATGACATTGGTGGGGAATGATGGCAGTCTCTTACCACTGAAGTGGTAGGTTGACTCTCTCTGTCTTCTCCTCTCTTCTCTCAATCTCTTGACCAGAACATCCAAGACGCCCCGTTTGGTCACGTGTAAAATACCCAAATTACTGAACCTGGTGAAACAGACAGACAGCACATGTACAGTAATTATATTCACACCAATATAAAAATAAGGAAGACGGCTGCACTGCAACTGCAAACAGGAAAAAGGAATTAGGTGTTCGCTGTTGGTAAAGGATGAAAGGGTAGCTTTTATGTCCCAGTAAGGAGGTAGGATAGCATGCTGACACTGCAATAAATGCATATTTATTTATACTGTACATGAAGCAAACACAGGTCTGCTCTAAACTCAAGCTGGCCCTGATATCATCTTTGTATAGCAAGCACTGGAGGGAAGGGCGTGAAATTAACTCACTGTGCTTGGAGGTCATTGGGTCCGACATCCACCATGCAGGTCCCATTGTCATTGCACTGTCTCCCCACCAGGCTGTGTGCGTGGACACGTGGAGGGTCAGTATGTGTCACCAACTGCACCTCCACCCGAGCATGGCCTACGTAGTTGCACACCTGCAGTGACAGGTAGGGACTCGTTAAAAGACTTCAATTTGGAACCTTGCTCAACACTAAAATAGCGCAATCGTCTGTCAGGATCTGCGAATAATATTGTGTGTTGTTAAAATTAAGTACTCTGCGCATCAATCCTTGTAGTCTGCTGTCACAGGTGCTTCTCAGTAGGACCGAGGGCATAACATAACAGGGGAAGGAGATGGGACCACACTGATCACACTTGCAGTCTTTCTTTATTGGTGCAAACAAAAAACTAGACCGTTTCGACTTTACTGTGTCTTTAACAGATATTGTGTTTTCTTGTCTTCTTTAGAATCAGCAACCACACACACACACACACATATGCATACACACAGTCTACATATAAATATGTTGCTGAAACACTGGTGCTAAACATTATGGAGGGTAATGTTGGAAGAAGGAACCCAGGCTGACCTTGACAGTGGGGTACGTCCTTCTGTTTCTCTCACTAGAGGCTCCAGGCAGCCCTCCATGGGATGGACCCTCACATTCATATCGGAAGCGAAACCCTCGCTGATGACACACATGAAACATAAATTGAGGTCATAAAAACACATAACAAACTCAGCATTAGGTAATGTTGAACCTCCTTCTCATTTTGGATCACGAGGAAACCAGAGAAATCATGATGATGCATGAGTGGAAAAAGTACCAAACTTTTAAATGTACAGTAAATTACCTGTTTTGGTTCCTCTATGATTTGTAAATAGGGTCCATCAACTAGAAAATAAGGAAAGCGTCTCTTACACATATACTGTACACAAGGATAAATACATCTGAGCAAAGTAAAGAAATATACAATTTGGTTTTCACAATAAAGCTGTTTCTAGAAATCACAGCGAGTCTGGATTTTAAGTGACACTAACGGGTCTTTAGTATAGGTGGGGAAAAGGACGAATCTACTGTAAGCACGACTCACCTGTTTCAATGACATACGGTTCACTCTTTATGTCTAAATTTGGCATGTAAGTATGTGCTATGCCGTCCAGTATCAACTGTGGAGACAAGAAAAAAGTATTCAGACTGAGAGAAATTGCCACATGTGTCCAACACATTTGCTCAAAACTGAACTGACGTAAACAAACATGGCTGAGCTTCACCACGACTTCACCACCATGAGTATTATAACAAAAATATCACACTTTTTATGAGAAGTACCTTACCTCATTCTCCAGAAATTTCATGGTATACTGTGAGTCGTCCATTCTGAAACGGTGAAAAAAGTACACATAAGAAAACCGAGAACAAATTCTTGTCCAGGATGTGTGTCAGAAGCACAGAGGATGTCTGTCTCTGACAGAGGCACTGAGGCAAACAGTGGGTTAGCTTGCGGAAGCTGTGTTTCCTAAGCACACAGCACTACAAACACGGACGATAGTCAGAAAAAAAACTCCATCTCCTTTGTCCAAGCTAAGCTGTTTTAAGTGTTAAGACTCCTCCTCACACTGTAGAGAAGACACAACAAATCAGAACAAAACAAAGACGGTACAGGTCTTCGAGAAATGACACAAGTAAAGTTGCTTTCACTTTCAGATGGCTACACGAAGGCAGTAACTGTTGTGCTGCTCCTTGCTCTCTTTCCCCCTTACTGTCGCCCTGTCTCTCTCACTCTCGCTCTCTCTCTCTCTCTCTCTCTACCTCTGTCACTGTGTCTCTCTATCTCCCCCTCCCTCCACCCCGCTTGCTCATGTTACTTCCAGGAAGTGCACTGCAGAAAAAAAAGGAAAGCCCCGTGAATACCGACTCAGTGCTGCCACTGATGTCAGAGCCAGAGAACACACGACAGTGCTCTCATTCTATAGACCATTTCAGGTTCTAGTTCCAAAGCTGGTCCCCCAGGACTTCCTGTTTAACATTTCATTATGTTATGTTAATGTAACAGGAAGTAGTTGGGGACCAAGATAGAATGTTCAAGCATTGTTTTATCCAGCTACGGAATTAGAACCTGAAATGGTCTAGATGCACAGCTACTAAACATATTCATTCCACAACCAATCACCTCCATGCATCTCAGCCAGTTTTTCTTCTGTTCGTCCAACTAGGGAGCATTATTAAGGGTTGCTAGATGACTGAGGTGCTCTGTAAATGTTTGCGAGGAATTTCTGATCACACTGAAACTCTGTTTTGCAATTGCTCAGTGTCTGACACTCTACACATTCCTCCCAGCACTGGCATGGAATACCCCAACTAGGGTTCAAGGGATTGCCCCAAATCATTTGCTCTACCCCCTTTGTGTAACACATTTTGAACAAACGCCTGTGTTCACTTCTTACAGAGGGATGGCATATACGTTTCTAATCTCAAACACCAATCCAACTAAACTAAAATAAATGGTCTAACATTGACCCTTTCAACAAGCTACAGTATTGACCTTAGAAACAGTAGCCTTGATGGAATTGCGCAACATTCATTCATGAAATGGTGACAGGAACAAGGGGTGGTTTCACATAAGTCATAGGCCCACTCATAAACAGGTCATGCTCTAAGGTGAAATATTAAAATTTCTATCTCTCAGACTAAAGGGCTAAAAATAATTAATAAAATACTGTCTGACATGAAGATTTCAAGATAACATTAGGCTATGATAAACAAAATTTGACATTTGACATGCCACAGTCCATAATTATTAAAACTAAAACATTCACAATTTAGGTTACCTGCCAATCAATTCATATCAGCATCAATTCATAAATATCTTATGTGTCTTGGAATGTACAGGTATGTATACTGTGTATTATGTATTTAATAGTCAAAAGATTTCTTCCCTCCTAGACTGCACGTAGACACAGTGTGGCAACATAGTCTGGCGACATTATCATACTTGAAGTATAATTACAATGTAACATTTTATTTAGATCCTCAACAGTTGGAACATTCATCTATTATACTAAGACAGGCATTTATGACAATCGAGCCTATGCTGAAAGTTAATCGAATAGGCTCAACCTATGCTTATAATATGGTTTTGCATACAAATTTCAAAAAGTAGCCCACGTACCTCAGTCCTCCAGACATGCCGTTTGCAACAAGGTCATCGGCTCTTCGTTTACTCTGCAACTGACAGCAAAGCGTTTATAGATCAGTAGGTAGGCTACAGTTATTTCCCATGGATGTAATTCCCCCCTTTCCCCTTAGCAATAAGGCGAGCAAAGCCACCACCACGCTTTTAGGTAGCCTACCCAAAAGTCCTCAAAGGGAATTTCCAGATAAGTGTGCATCCTGCTTGAACCGCTTATCAAAATTGTACGTTTTTACGAAACATTACGAATTATGTCCTGTACATTTGCATGCACTCATTGACTGAATTTCAAGACAATGATTCTGAATGCAGGCCTATGTTTTGTCAAGCAAGTTTCATCTGTCCATCACTGTCCCACTGTTCGACAATGCACGCCCGGATCGTGGTATCTGCTGGATGAACATGTTATCTAAATGATGTGACATTTACAGTATCCTGTCATGTCAGATATTAGGTTCTGGATGTCTTACCTCCAAATGTGAAGTCCAGATGTTGGTCATTACAAGCAAAACTTGCGAGACAGATAGGCGCTAAATTTAAGAACAAAAGAAGAAAATGTATCAAAATTCCTTAAGAATGGTAAAAATGGACTCCAATTTCAGGTGCTGTTTATTCCAAAAGACAATTCCAGTGTTTACTCGGCGAAGTAACTCCACAACACAAGACGTTCAGTAACATCTGGAAAGCCCCGGACTGTTGGGGGAATTCCGCAAGCGCATGGCCATGTCGCCAACACCGATTGGAGCGCACTGTTAGTCCCGCCCACCTGTCATCCAGGATGGGTGGCTGACGCTGTAGCAGCTTATCCTCGTTTCTCTGATTCTCATTGAGAGTTCATATGATAAGAGATAAGATAATTGGTCTTGACTGGTGGTAGTTGTCTAGCGCGCCGTGTGTATAGAATATTTGATTGAGGATTTTATTTTCGTCGGTTTAGCGAAGCGAAACATTCTTGGAGCAATTTCCTCATGTAATTATTTCCACTCCGGTCATTAACACCTGAGAGCGGCATAAACATCATCTTGACAGAGACGCGTTTTAACTTACATTTGTGGGTGTGTTGGTGGCATTCTATTCTGGGGCAATAATTGACAGCCTGATAGTGCACCGTTTTGCTGTTACTACTGTGTAGGCCGTTACTGTCCAATGTCCACATCGTGATCTTATTTAGAAGTAGGCCTAATTTCGATGTAACGTAGCCAACCAGTCATAAAAGAGCCGTGGTTTATTTTAAACCAGGAAAGAGCTTTGTTTCAACAAGTAGGCAACTGTGCTTTCCATAACAAGGAAAGCGTATGCACATGCAGACTTTCATAGGCCTGCGCACCCAGAGAGAACATGCAGTATGTAGGGTATTCCCCAACAACATCTGGGCCCTCACTTAGGATGTGGAAATTTCAACACAGTTCACACCGTATACAGCATCAGTTTGTGTACAAATGCACCAACGCGATTCTGTATAGTTTTGACTCTTTGTCAGAGAGAAAAGATAGACAAAAAGAAAATCTGTCCTCTGGGGATATGTGTAATCTGCATAACCTGCATATGTTCTCTGTTGTTTACAACAATCTCTCTGCAACTGGAACTGTTTGGTAGACAGGGCCTGGAATTCAGAGATGTATAGTAAAAAAGTAGAACCACTTAAGTATTGTACTTAAGTAGGCTACTAAAATGCAGCAACTGTACTTTATTGAAGTATAATTTTTTCTCCGACTTCCACTTTTACTTCATCACATATTTTTAATAAATGTAATACTTTTACTCCAATACATTTTTCATCTGCTGAATAGTTACTCGTTAATGTTATGCATCATACCAAACCCAATCAGGATTTGCCCAGCAATTTATACTTAACTTATACTTAGGCTACCTTATATATGGCTGCATTTCGGTGCCCCGACCTCTCCGTTACAAGGAGACGGGCGATTCCAATAACTCTGTCCAGACGCGACTTTGGTGGAAAGTGAAACGGCTGAGTAAGTAACGTTATTTCGTCCCGGAAATAAGTTTCAAATTGCGAAAACGGCACCATTCCTAACCATGGGTATGTTGTCTTTTAAGCGAATAATGCAGGCTCATAGCTGGTGGGCCTATACAAACATACAGTATCCTAGCATGTCCTCTAACTGTCAAAGCAAATATTGAAGACATGTTTCATTTTGAGTTCTTAAAAGAAAGAGAAAATAAGCTTTACTGAAAGTGCATAGGCTAAATGACCTAAACATGGTGGTGCCACGGCTCCAAGTTAAAAAGAATATTCGTGGCTACATGCTGGGCCCATACATGTAAATGTAATCCATTAATTTTAACAAAGTAACAGTATTCTGATTATCATCAATTTTACCTGTGACTGAAATGTAATGCAGTTATTCAATTTTTGTAATCTAAATATGTATTCCCGTTACATGTATTCCATTATTCCCCAACACTGCACTTACTGTAAGTACACTGTAAAAAAAAGGATTTGCACTGCTTACTTGAAAAATGTGTGGAAACTCATTCCCTCAAACAAGTTAAGTAACCATAACTAGTCTCTTTCAAGTTGTGGTAAAGGTAAATTGAAAGAGATAAGTAATCTCCACTTACCTTATTCGAGGCAACGAGTTTCCACACATTTTTCAAGTACTCATTACAAATCATTTTTTACAGTGTATGGTATTTAAGAACACTTCAACTTCTTCTCAAGTCAGTTTTTTTTACATAGTACACTGTAAAAAATGATTTGTAATAATTACTTGAAAAATGTGTGGAAACTCGTTGCCTTGAATAAGGTAAGTAAAGATTACTTGTCTCTTTCAATATATCTTTACCATAACTTGAAAGAGACTAGTTATGGTTACTTACACACATTTTTCAAGTAAGCAGTGCAAATCCTTTTTTACAGTGTACTTGTACTTCTACTCCACTCCTCTACTCTAGTACTTTATACATCTCTGCCGGCATTCCACAATACTGAAAGGGTTGTGTACCAGGGTATAACTCTACCAGTGTGTGATGGGAGCTGAGTATTAGCAAATCCAAAGAAATATTCGACACAACACAGGAATGCAGTTTTCTTGCCTGAAAATATTTCACATTCACAGCTTATCTAGAAAGTCATGACACAATGAGTCAGTACAATTCCCATCCAATGAATGCACACCCATTAAAGTAATGTATGAGGGTAAATCAAAGTGTGTGTGTGTGTGTGTATGTGGTGTGTATGTGAGTGTGTGAATGAATGAATAGCTGGATAAAGTACACATTTTAAAACATCTCAACATTAAAATACATTTTAGAAAAATAACATTTAATTAGAAAATAGCCACAAAATGTTTAGAATGAAGCACTGTCACTACATTCATATGTGGACTAGTACAGTACTTACAGTAATTTTGTCAACTATCTCTACTCTTACTTGAGTATTATTTTGGGATATGTATGACTTTCATATGTTTTGCTGTTACTACTGTTAATACTTTTTAAAGACAAATATTGTATATTTTTTGCACATTGAAATGTAAGCAAGTACTTGTTACATTTGCAGCTTTTAAGTTTTGCAAAATGGGCCATAATGAAGTTCAAAGTGTCTTGATTCTTTTTGTCAATAATTAAACTTGAACTGATGGGTATGGGTTGTGATAGTAATGGCAGGTAATGCTGATGATTCTTTATCTGAACATTCATGACCATGGTAGAATTGGAATGAAAGAAGTCCCTTCTATATCTTTGTAACTACACTTGAGTAACCAACAGTTGGGCTATTCTATTTTGTTGGCTGTGAAAATAGGTTTGTGAATAAAGAATGAATAATAATACTGTGCAATTTCATCTGTTTGTGTTCTTTTGAATAGAGAAAAAAACTTCATGAAAGTGCATAGTTTTTGTGTGAATAATCTGCCCCAGCATTTTCATGCAAATATACATGGGGAGGAAGTAGGAAGTTGCTGACTGACTGACAAGTTAAACATGATTCCATAAGCTTCACACATTCTTCACATTGAGCTGGCATACTGGTGCATAGAGTCATTCTTATTATTGAAGTTCATTCATTAGGCTATATTATGCTATCATTAGTTGATATTAAGTTCTGCAAAATTATGAAATCTGGTGTGTGAAAATGTCAAACCTGGGCTATTGGCTCTGAAGAGCTAAAGGTCAAACCAAGATCAAGCAAAAGGGTGTACATTTCATTTCAGTGTATTTGATTGCCAACTTTCACTGAGTGGAGTAATGTTTGACGAGGAGTATATAATTTACTCACTATTTACTGGAAATTGTATAATGTCTGTTATAAATGATGTCTTTTTGACTGTATGGATTATCAGTTGTCCTTAAAGGGATTATCTGAAGTGAATCAGGGAACTCATGGGTTTACTGGACATAAGTCCAGCAGAACAAAGTCTTGAATGATGGGAATGCTGTTCTCGTCACACTGGATATGGCTTCGGACCGTCAGGATAAAAAGGCTGCTGGGAGAGGCCAACAGAGAATGGATCCTCTCTGCCACCACCTGGACATGCCTCACATCTGAGGAGGGGGCTGCAGAGACAGAGAAAAGGAAGACACAAGTGTTTGATGCTGAAGGATAGAAAATAAGAGAGAGAGAGAGAGAGAGAGAGAGAGAGGAAGAGAAAGGGAGAAGTGATACAAATACCACAGATTTGTTGGGACATATTGGGTGGTACAAATACCACATACTGTTTTTTTGTAACTAAACAATATGCTAAAATAATTAATCAGTTAAACTGAAGGCAAGGAAAGGTCAGGAAAGTAAAATGGTGAAAATATGTACGGTAGTAGAATATGGCATGCATATTTAAAACCACCCTATGCAGGAGCTCCTCCTACCCAAATGTCTTGAATTCTCACACGTTTGGAATTGTTTACAAGCCAAAGAACAGGAAGTTATGTTGTATGATCAACTAGGTAATTAACAGGCTCATGCACGAGTTGCTTTCTTTTGTCTTCAGGGTGCCTTGGCTAATCTTGCTAGCCTGGTTTTCAATGTTCAGGCTACCAAGAGAGCCAACATTTTTCCCTTAAAGAGTCATTTAACTATCACAGTGACTGCCAGGCTGGTAAATGACTATCTATTTTCTGTATCTATTAACATATGCTCAAATAGTGTTGGAGCACAATATTGTTTAAGAGGTGAATTTCACTTTAAGATTCTTGCACAGTGAACCTTTAACTTGGCATTTTTTTTCATCTTCATGCAAATATACATGTGGAGAAAGTAGGAAGTCGTTTCAAAGAGCTATGCTGACTGACAAAGTAAACATAATTCCATAAGCTTCACCAATGAGTATCGCTGCTGGTGGTGCACCATATGGTTGCAAATCTGGATTCTTCACATACGTACTGGTGCGAATAGTCATTTTTATTATTGAAGTTCATTCATTAGGCTATATTAAGTTATCATTAGCTGATATTATATTAAGTTCTGCTCTAACAGTAACAAAATCATGAAATCTGGTGCTTTAGGTGCTTTGCCAGGCTGATCTTGCAAGTCTATTTTTCAGAGTTCAGCCAACTAAGAAAGCCTAAATTTGTCCCGTAAGAAGTCATTTAACTATAACAGAGACTGCCAGGCTGGTAAATGAACTTAGGATTCTTGCACAGCGAACCATGAACTGCAGAGGGAGTGCGCTGCAATAGTCTGACTGAGCAAAGCTGGAGCAGAGGCAGCGCTGTTCACTCACCCACGGCCTTGCTCAGCTTATCTGGGGGAGTATTCACAAGGACCCTCTGCACCAGAGTGGGAGGCACCTGCACACACACCTGGAACTCTCCATCCCTTACTGTCAGTAGCACTGGCCTAGGGGGGGAAAAAAAAACAACACAGCACAGAAGACAGTCACACACTTACAGCGAGAATAACAGAGGGAGAAAGAGAGAGAGAGAGAAAGAGAAAGAAAGAGAGAAAATTAATTATTTGATTAGTCTGTTTCATTCATAAAGTGGCACAGTGTATACGGTATGTGTAGCAGCCCTTAAAAGAGCTCAGCTTCGACTCGATCCTCACTGGAGCAAGCACCAGGCGACAAGGGCAAGGAAAAATGTATTAGTCATTCAGGGTGCACACTTGGTGAGTAATAGAGGGCGTACGCTTCGGAGCAAAACTTCCAAATGGTCTGTGTTTAAAATGAAGTCCACTGAGTGTTAATAAGGGGACCGGAGACTCCAGCCATTTTCTTAAGATAGCCCAGCCTATAGTCGCTCAGCTCCTCTAATGAGTCATTTACTCATTCTGTAGCTCGAGAAGCTTTCAGTTGCTAGGAGACAATGCCTTTCTGGTCTGGACTGACACACAAACTCTGATTGTATGGCCCTTAGAAATCTGTTAAATTGCACAGGCATCTTCAAACCACCGTCTTCATCAGCTAGCATTTAGAGGGATCTTACTTGTAAGAAGGTATATTATTGCAAGCATTTTACAGTACTAAATAAAATGTTAGACATAATTAGTGGCTAACATCACTTAAAAACACAACATTCCAGCAGAAGAACTTGTTGCCTCCGTCTCTCCAGAGATACATACAGTACATCATGGCACAGAGTCGTGTGGCTAGCACAGGTACTGCAAGGTTTGACAAAGTTGAGGAGTGAATAATTTTTTCCCAGTACGAGCAAATTCTCAAATGGACAAGAATCACTCCAAAAGTTAAAGTTATGCTAAGGTTGGCTTCAGCAGAATAATGATCCCAAGCAATGTTCAATATAAACAGTAGAGATCATATTTCTAATGGCCATCCTAGTCCCCAGGCTTCATCATCATCGAAAAACTATAGAATGATGGCATGACTTTTTATACTCAGAAGCCATAAAACTTGACTCAAGTAGAGACACACCAGCGGTCAGAACTCAGGAATCACCGTTTCTCTTGATTCAATAAATGTTACTTCACAAAAGTGAAAATGGTAGTCTTTCCATAAGCCACAGAGGTTCTAGAACTACTTCTGTTATTTCCCACTTTGAGGGTGGGGAACTGCCAAGCACCGCTCCTGCCCCCACAACCCCAGCAAAATGAAAATACTGAAAATACTGAAAATATGATCAATATATTCAATGTGAAATATTATGTTTGACTATTAATTAGTATGACTACATTAATATGGCTATTAATTACTTTGTTGCTGAGTTTTGTTGTTTATTTTTTTGCTTTGAGTGTGTGATCTTGATTGTCATGCTCCATGATATTGTTCTGTTCCCCACAAGTGGGGCCCACCCAATTTTTTTGAGAACCAAGGGTAAATGTTTAAGTCATACAGCTGCTTTAAAAGGCCAGAAAAATATAAACTGAAATAAATGATTATTATAATCTGACATATTAAAACTTTCACACAGCACTGTCTGTATTGATAGATTAATACCACGGATACAGATCTCAGACCTGTAGTAGTGTCGCACAGCTGTGTGTGGTAGGCACGGGTAGCAGGGCCTGTAGATTCCATTCTCGTCCGTGTCCAACTCCACAGCGCAACGACCACACCCGGTAAAAGTCACGTCCCCGGAGACAATCTCCAAAATTCTCTCCACATTCATGCTGCTGTCAATCATTTGCCAAGAGTTTTGAGCTGGGCTGCCTTGAAACTGGAAGCCTGTTATCTGTACTTTAAGCTCCACATCACCTGATTGAGATATAAGGTGGGGTGGGGGTGGGGATTGTGAAGAAAGTGGATTTCAGACACACAGGAAATGGACACAGACCCTTGGACATGACGCATTTAAAGTAGGGAACCATATCTGTGATGCCAAGCAGTCCTCACCAGTGTACTTCTGAGACAGCAGTGTGCGCAAGTCAATTTCTATAGAAGAGGAGGTTGGGTTGGTCTGGCCCAGCTTGTAGAACTCTGCGCAGCGCTTATCACTGGGAGAGAGAACCTCGCAGGAGCCCCAGGGAGTTGAGTGGAGCTCAAGGAGACCTGAGGTTACATCCTGTTTTACGAGAAGCATCCGGAAATCCCACAGCGCCTCTGCACAGGTGCAGAGAAGATGAAAAGGAAAAAAAAAAAACACCCATAACTTCATGACAAATGTAGGCAGTTTGTGTTGTGTTTCTAACCAAGTCATTATATTCACTGTGTTGGTTTATGTAGAAAAACATTTCTTACTCATTATGACACTGATTCACATTACCTTTATGCTTCTGAATGCGATCCAGCCATGCCAGAGCGGCACCCCAGAGCACTACAGCCCCCTGGTGGCCATCTGCCTGCTCTACAGTCAGCACCGATCTCTGAACTCCAGCGGTCCGGGAGATCCCCTGGGCCTCATCACGCCAGGCTGAGGAAGGAGGGGAAAACGGCCTGTGTCAACACCACAACTATTAGGGCAACAACATGAACTTATTCAGTGTCATCCCACAGAATACAGACCACAACACAGGTCATGGAAAATATGGTGAAGCACTACACTACAGCACTACACTGAAGCACTACACTACAGAAGCCAAGTTGCTCTATTATAACTGTGATATCTAAATGAATGTGTATATTTACGCTTATAGTATTCTTGAGATGTACTATTTATTGATTACATTCCTCAGAATGGGTAGACCCCGTGAAAAAATATGAAATGCATGCCCTTCTGGTGTTACCTGACACCATGTTGGTGTGTGTGACACGGATGAGAGCATGGACTAGGGTATCAGGACGCAGGGCTTTGAGTTTTGCATAGGGAATGGCTTTTAAGTCCTGATGGCTGCAACGAGGCAGGGAGAGCAGAAGGGGGCGCCTCTCCCGTAGATGAGCACAAAGTTCTCCCAGAGTCCGTCGGTTCACTGACTGAGGCACTGGGCATTACAGAAAAGAGGAATTAGCGTTCCTGAATCCTCTATGTACACTAGAGTTTCCTCTTTCCTCATGAATGTTAATATTATAGATACTAATTCAAAAGAATTGATAGGATTTTACTAAAATGCCACTGTCAATTCTGCTTATCGATCCGATTCTTTATAAATTCCCACATCAATTCCTTACAATGGAGAAGGTAGTCTTCTCAGATTTTAAGTATCAACACATGAGCCTATACTGTAGCCTGCATTACTTCAGTGGCTTATTAGAATGACATAAAGTACTGTATTTAATGTAGAACTGTGTTGTCTATCTCAATACCACTTTCAGAAAGACCAATTGCTTTATTTCCTATGGGATAATAAAGTATCTATCTATCTATCTATCTATAGATAATATCAAAAAGATGCTGACATTGATAAGAGGAATTGAATAGGTCAGAGGCATACGATTCCAGTAGACTGAAGCATCAGATTCAATTCAATTGCCACCCCTATTGTATGTGATTAAACAGCTATGCTGCCTCACCTGAGGGAGAGAGGCTGCTGGTCACCTGTCCCAAGTTGAGCAGTTTGCTCGTGTAGGTGGACTGCAGCACCGTTTCCCCCCTCCACTTGTCCTCATGAACTCTAATGCCTATCAGATCAATTCCAAACACAGAAGGTGTTGGGGAAAACAAAGAAAAAAATCAAGGGAGAAAAATGTTGTAAGAGGCTTTACTGAGCACTGATAACTTGCACTGTTAAAGCTCAAACCAGCTAAACTACTCTCTGCACTCACATAGCTGATAACAGTATACTTTCGCATTACATCTTGCATGATAAGAACTTTCAAGAGTTCATGCAAACTAAACAATGACTTAAACAATGCTATCTAAAGTCCCCCCCTCCTCCCTAAAATCGTCTTATTGTTTGATATCAGTATACATGTAAAAAGACAACTATTGAAATATGTGACTGCAAATGTCAGGAACAGGAGCTCTGACAGTGTTCTTGTCTAACTAGTTCTGTTCTCTACCTGTGATTAGGAGCACGTCTCCTGGCTGTACGGTAAGGACCCAGAAGGCAGCAGTCCTCCACATCACCACTTTCATTTCCACATCCGACTGATCAGTGACTATCAAAGTTGCCAGTGGAATAGAGCTTCCTGCTGCGGCACCCGTCTTCATCGTCACCTCCTGGAGGTGAAAGGGGTGCACTACAGCGACCAAAATCGAATACTGCACCCCGTGTGCTTTGCATCTGGCCAGGAGAGTTGGGGGCCCAGCTGTTATGCACCCACCCCATGCTGTTGGCTTTGAATGTTGACTTTTAGGTGTGATTGGAGACAGCTTGCTCTTTTTCCTAGCAGGGGAGACAGGTGAGTTGTGATTGGGGGAAGTCTGTGCAGGCTGAGCCTCCTGCAGCAGTCTGTCTTTGTCGTGAGCCGCTGCCGTCACTACTGCTGCTGCTGGGCTCCCTTGAGTGCAAAGCAGCCCATCTGGCGTCCTCTGCAGCATCACGCCCCCTTCCTGCTGATGCTGACTCAGCAGAATCTCAGAGAATCTGTCCAGGGAGCCTTGCAAGGTTCCTCCTACCGCCTGGCCGCTGCCTGGGCTGAAGTGGGGGCTGTACAACTCTGGTGACGTCCTTGAGATCACTGGAGTTTGCTGAGTCTGCGTGGGTGTATGTGGGGAACCCATTCCTGTAGGTGCGGGTTCTGGAGGAAGCCCTGGTCTCCTTTTCATGAGAAGTGCTTGGCTCTTTGTCCACACACTGAGGTACTCACTCTCTAAAGACATACCAGAGCAGGAGGGCTGACATTCAGAGACTGTGAGAGGCTGAGCCAGTGGAAAGCAGCTATCTAGGTAGTCCTGGAGAGACTCAGGACAAAGGTCATCGTCATCATCATCATCCTGAGTCTTTCTCTGAGAACACTGCCTTGAGGGGGTTGATTCTGCAGAGTTGGCTTCGCTCACATTCTCTCCATCTTCCTCAAACAGTGGCAACGAATGCCCATCAGTTGTTGTCACCAAGTCCAAATGACCCTTGTTGACATCTCTACCCACCTGCCCTGTAGATGTGGTCGCTTCTACTGAATCAGGGTTAACCTGGACCCCCCTGTCATCAGTCCGGGGCCTTAACCGGCCCTGATCCCAGGACAGCTCCAGAGTTTTCCACTCTGTAGAGTCTTCAAAAGAATCTCTTTCTGATGCACACAGAGAGGGGCATGGAGCACCAAGAAACACATGGACCTTCGGTTTGTCCGTCATGATGTTATTGTCCTCTAATGAACTGCACTTCAAATCATTGTTGTATATATCTTATCTAAAGGAAGGGGGGAAAGTACAATCAGGAGACAAATAAAAAAAGTCATCCTGCCTTGAGCTTGAGCTACTGTTTAATATTTTTAACAGATAGCAGAGTTTCCCACAGAAAATTAGTTAGTCAAGGTGGTGGTGGTGGTGGTGCTGGTGGAGGGGGGGGGGGGGGGGGTTTTGCAGTTTCAT
>JASCQY010000031.1:17263884-17278021 GCA_030264315.1 Sardinella tawilis
CAGACAGTCACCACAAAGGGGGAGAAAAGCCAATCAGAGCAAGAAAGAGGACAGAGAAGAAACAGAAGGGAAAAGACCGATACAGAAGAAAGGAGAGGACAGTAATACATTCAATTCAGAAAGTAATATGTCTAATTTTTTTTTAAATAATTTTTTCAAAAAAAAAAAAAAAAAAAAAATACTTCCATTAGGAATAGAAAGAGCTGAAGGAGACAGAGGACCCTGATCAAGTTAAAAGGCCATTTGGTTCTGAAGGTGTTTGTCTGTGGGGCGAGTGGAACACATTAGCATCCACGCCATGAGGTGTCTGAAGCATCAGAATACAGGCTTGAGGCCTGCCAGACACACATCCGAGGGGGCTTTCAATTACTGCTGAACAAAAGTTACTCAACACATCTGTCTGTCTGTCCAACTAAGAGGAGACGAAACACCCTTGGGGCCAGACTAGGATTACAACACAGTCCCAGTCTAAACTGCATTTTGACTGAGGATTTCTCACTATTAAACACAGGGCTCAGCTTGATCCCCAGCTAAGAACATGTTATAAACAGTTTGCCACCATGACCAGATATCCCCCTCTCATCCTCTCAGCTCCGCTACGCGACTTCAGGTGAGAGACTCACAAGCGACCTGGGATGCTCCTGCCTGCACAAGACTTTACGGGAAACACAGATCCTCAAAGACATATGTAATCATAGCAAACATTATTACTAGTACAAGACAAGAACAACTAGGCAAAAATAAAAGAAAAAAAGAAAGAAAGAATCAAATTTTAAAAAAAGCATGTGTATCTATACATAATCATGTGTATCTATAAAATAAAATAAAATAAATAAATTAAAAACCCTGAATATTAGCATCAGTGAAAAAGCAAGGCCACGCATGCCAAACAATCAGGAATACTCCTTGCAACTGGCAAATGCACATATCCTGTGAGAGCAAAAGTGCAGGAAGTGGAGGAGCATTGACGTGGTCCAGGCCCACATCTTCCTCACAGCTTCTCTACCACCACACTGATGAGCCAGAGGTTCTGTCTTCTAAGGTTCTGTCTTCTAAAACAACTCAGTGAGCGGTGCAGACTAGATGGGTCTCTTCCAGAAAGTCCATGCCAGACGCATCTGCCTTCGTTGATCAGACATCTGATCAAGGCATCCTTTGGAAGGTGGCCTAGTACTTTAATGCCACGCAGATTTCCCCTCTTGAGGTTGGGTGCTTAGAGAACAGTGACTTTAAATCACATTGGTGATAACATCCACTGTGGAGTTCCACTGGAGATCAAACTGAAAGCAATGTCCTTAGCAATCATCTCAGTGATCGCATCTACTGCCGAATTCTATTGGAGATTTGCATTGACCCAAAAGAGATTGAGTCACACTTGTAGTCTCTGGTCTATAAGTAACACCTGGCAAATACATAAATAACAGTTTTTTTTTTAAAGGGCAATAGGCAAGAGCACCAGAATAATGGAGGATCAATGTTCAAAGCTCCAAGGCACATGTCACAGTGCTGGAGTACCTTGACTAGTACTAAGCTGTTGCTCACCAAAATGGGACGCAGACTGGTGGCAATTTGCATTGGTGGCAGTTTTGTAAATCAAACTTTGGGCCATCTGTCAAGGCATGACCTCACTGCCTCTCCACCTGGTTCACACCAACAATGCATCTACAGTCCTGAACAAAGATTTTTTTCTGAAATTAGCCTTAAAGGAATTCTCAGGAGTGAACCAAATCGAAGCCCTGTTGTCTGAGGCTGCCGAGTGCTGTCGATAGGTATCAGAACTACATCAGTAGGTACAACGTAGACCGAATTCGAGAACTAGCCACTACCGCTAACTGATTAGGGCATATGAAAACGAAACCATAGCGAAAAAGACATGCCCTAATCTATCATGGCTGATAGATATTCAAAATGAAAAAAAAAATTGACCCCTATGGTAGAAGTGTCTGCTAGTCTAAATATCAGACAGCTTTAGCTTTAAACAAGTCCCCACATGAACCTTTTCATTTGTCCTTATCTCATGTCGATGGAGCAGCAGATTAGGAGACACAATGAGGATCATCTTTATCTATACTGGTCATTTCAAAGCCACCCTGCGATTTCAAAACTACCGAAACAATGCTGTCACTGTAGACAACATGGTGGAAAAACACTTCCATGGTTGTATTTCACAGCAGTTGTTCACAGGAAAGCTCATCAGATCAGGTTAAGGGAAAGTCCAGGTAAGATGCAAGAAGAAAATAAAAATTAAAAAAAAAAAAAAGTGTGCTAGTGACCTAAATTAAAAGAAACCGCACTTCATAACCAACTTTTTTTTTGAAAGCTCTGGCAATACTGAATGTGAATTTGAATGTTGACATTGAACATTTGGGGATGCACCTATTTCAGTCCCGTGAAAGTCCATTGAAAAAAATCAACGCATTTAAAAGCCATTTCATTCCAATAAAATACATTATTTGGCCCCGACAAGCAATGCCCGATCTGTCAACAATTTGCATGGCTACTATATATATTTTTTCAAATATGTAAGATTACATTATTTTCTAGCATAAAAATAATGCTGCATTTTTGAAAACGCCCTTGAGCTGCTGGTGAATGCCAGTGCACACTTCCAAACAACTGCAGGCGCCAATGTGGCAGCAAAGCCTTTGAGCTATTTTTACCCTCCTCTGAGGAGAAATACTGTGGCCATGGCAGCACTATAGGCAGTGGTGTGCAAAGCTGAAAGATGGAATTGACATTTGATGAGGGGACCATGTAAGTCAAGAGATGATGGAAAGTTGGATGACGAAACGCATGCTTGCGCACGCACACACACACGCACACACACACACACACACACACACACACACACAAAGGACAGGAGCTCTTCTAATGACTTCAGGCAGCATTTACAAAAAAACATGACATAATCACATGACTTGACACATGACTACCATTTGAAAAGATAGCCCCTTGGTTAATCAAAGTCAACAGAAGGAAACTGAAGGAGAAGCGCTGATGTTTTGAGAAAGCCGCAAAAGCGTGCCTGAGTGCGAGTGCAGGGCCCCCACAGGAAATGACGGACGAGCGCTAGTAGATTCCATCACTAGGGGGTTCATGCCTCGGTTTCCAGGAAGGAGGCTGCCTAAGGTCTCTAAGGAGTTTAGCACTTCAGTCTCAAATGAAAACAAACAAATCTCTCTTTCATAAACATTTAAAGCAACCATCACCGATAAAAGTGGAATATCCATTTATACAGCCCTCGCCTCTAACAACTTCCTACTTCTATGTTTTGTTTTCATTGTGAAAACAACAGTGATTAAAATGCTTGCTGAGTGAAGTCCATTTGAAGTGAAGTGACAGCATGATCGCAAACTCAAATATGCGATTTAGCCTTAACAGCAGCAACAACAACCAATCAGACATGTTTGGTTAGTTGAGCGCTGGTCCTGAAAAAAAACAACACTGAATTTGGACTAATCTAATTAATCCTTACCTGTCATGATGCCACACAGACCTTTTTGCAGTTCCACACATAACCTACGATCAGATAAAATGCTCTGCTAACCTGACTACTGAAACTGCATCTGGAAAAACTGGAGGCGGGCGTTACACAATGACAATCGAAATGAATAGGAAGATGACACAGAGGAAGATGTAGCCTAACGCCATCTCTCTACGATCTATCTGACAGCATCAAAACCAAAGTCATCATAACCACAAAGAATTTTTAAAAATCCCTGGTATTTTCATTAGACGCATGAATAAATCAACCATCACATGTGAGCAAACATGAGCAGAACCACCAAGAGCCATCAAACCAGACTGAGCGTCTAACCACAGATATACCCAGGCTGACATGCGAGCAAAGTGAAACCACATCATAAAAATGCTGTCAACTGCAGCGGAATGCACACAAGACTCACAGTCACAACATTATCTGATCAAGCCCTCGGGAACCTCTTGCTACAAGACAACAGTGTGCAATGACATTTCTTGACGCAAAAGTCAAAAATCTTGGAACTCTTTTCCTAGTCTTGACAATTTGGACAAAGAGCCACCTACTAAGAAGCAGCCACAGGAAGAAATTGCCCTCTGTTATTTTTTCAGGTGTCAAATGCTCCAGCTCTTCAGGAATGTTATCACTTGAGGTGCCGCCTTCTGAGATAGCACGCTAGACCTACTACTACAGAAACAAAACAAGCAGGCTGCAGTGTAACCCGATTCTCTTCAAACACACTTAAAGAAATAAAGGAAGAAGGAAAGGGGGAAAACAACTTACAGACTATTGGGCTACCTGCTCTGACTCCCTTAAAGGCCCAAACTCCGGTCCTCCACAAAAAGAAAGACAGAAAAAAAAAAAAAAAAATCAATCATTCCTCATTCCCAGCGTTTTCCCAGCGTCTGAACCCCTCTGTCTGCATTAGTCCTTTGGCTGCCAGTTTAAATTATTCACTGGGAGTTGGGGTGAGTGTATTTAAAGCAGGATCAATACCATTAAAGAACAGAGCTTTCTTGATAAAGGCTCTTTGCCCCCAAGGCTCGGCTGCTGTGCAGCGCAGCTCTCCCATTACATTGGCCAGGCCTGGCCCATCTGATACCAGACGTATAAGGCTGTTTGGAGTTCAAATGGACAACAAAAACACACCAGATCACTCTCACTACCCACTCACCCCCGTCCCAATCTCCAACCCCCCCCCCTTCCCTTCCCAAACCCACCTCCACCCTGCTTCATTCCTTTTCTCTTCTCTTCTCTTCAGCTTTCATTCTTATTGTCTTCTTTTCAGTCCCTTGTTCAGTCTCTCTCTCACTGCCGTGGCCCCACCATTCCCACTACTTACCTTTGACCAGCCCCTGTGTAAATTTCTCATGATTACAGGTTACATTTCCACTGGAGTATTTCCCTGTTTTATGTGCTCCAGAGGGGCTGGGGTCTAGGTGGATGGATGAGGAGGGGAGGGAATGTTTTCCTCTCTTTCTCCGCCATCCTGTCTCCAGGCCATGGGGGGGGGGGGGGGGCTGACTTATGGAAGGCCTGACGGAGGAACGCACTGGGATGTGAAATCCGATCCACGGCCCCTCTCCTGCTCCCTTTCCCTCCGTCCCTCCCTCCCTCCTTCTCTCTCCCTCTACAACTACCTTCCTCCCCACTGTCACCTCGCCAGAGTGTGCTGGAGACTCCAAAAGCAATCTGATCCTGCATCTCACCCCCACTCCAATACCTCTCTAGCTGTAGCTGAGATTGAAACACACACTCTCAGACAGCTAGGAGGGCAACTCCAAATGACCAAAAAGTGACAAGACACCTTACCAGAACCACAAAGTAATTTAAATAGACTCAAATTATTTTCTCAGTCTTTATGTATGCGGTCAACATGTGGCTACCAAGTATGGAAAACTGCAGGCTAGTGCCATTAGGAAGGACATGCTATGCCTTTTGCGTGAATCAAACTTGTTATTGTTATATAGTTGTTATCGGCAACTGTTGCGACAATCTTTGAGAAGTGAATTGTTCACTAAGAGTTTCATGAAGGTGCTCACACTAAGAAAACAGTAGCCTAACGTCTACTGGCACAGAGTATAGATTGAATAACAATCAGTGAGACGCATGCTGAATCCCAAATATGTCTCACAACTGTCTACATTCCCAAATATGTATGTATGGAAGTGGAAGCATGGGTGTCAACAAGTAGACCCCCTCCACCCTCCATTGTCCCTCTTGCCAGAACACAAATTGACATAACTGCCACAACTGAAGACTTAAGTAAAGCTCCACAAAGCCCCATAACTTCAAACAAAGGTAAATGTAAAAGACTGCCAGGTAGCCTAATTCCTGTCATCATTCTACCAACAAGTCTTTTCATGGGAGAAATGGAGCCCTAATGATCACTAGGTCTTTAATCACAGAAAGGAGATGCCTAACAGTGCAATCCCTTTGCATAATGTGCAGTAGGAGTGGAGGAGATTTGGATTTCTCTCACAAATGCACCTTCCTCTTCCACATTCCAATTGCCTGTGATCCCACACAGTCTGGCTTGCATTCCCCCACTTTTTTTGTGTCTCTGTGACTTTAACACAGCAACGAATTGCCTCGGGTAAGCTGTGGAATGCACAGCTGTTCAGCATATGTATAATGCAACCCTTTAGAATTATTTTTTTGTCCTCCAAAAAAAGATAACTCCAGCCTTTTCCCAGACCATGCCTTTCCTCTAAACTCTGTCTCTCCTCTGCTCCTTAAACCAGACAGTTTCACAGGCTCTGCTTACATCTGTTTTTTGACCTCCCCATGTTCCAGACCCGAGAAATGCCCGCAGCATGGGAAGGTGAAGAAAGAAAGAAAGAAAGAAAGAAAGAAAGAAAGAAAGAAAGAGAGAGAGAAAGAGAGAAAGAAAGAAAGAAAATAGAACGGTATGCTAGGACATTTATCAAGTAAATATCACATGTGGTCATCTGTGGTGCTACCAACATTAGAAACACTGAGAGTTCATGATAAAACAATGGTAGACAGAAGACGACTGATTAAAACGCGACTCAAGGCTCAAAAACCTTTGACTAACGTTATGTGCCGATCATCAACCAGCGTAGATGTAACCTAGCGAACAGACTTTAGGGTCATTTAACTTTAATTTCGTCAAAATTATAAGCTATACTCTCTTCCATTCGACGTTTATTTTCATTTTCCCTAAACCAAAGAAATGTGGCTAAGTTAGTAATAACCACTGTTCGCGAGACACAACCAAGCTAACTGCTAGTTCTGATCTAAATTAATATCAAATTGCCAAAGGTTAACAAGGAAACATCGGGTTACAAAATCTGCGCAATAAAGTTGCCATTCTGAAATACGGAAATGCAAACAAGTTCCCCACACATATTCGCTAAACGTTAGTGAGAAGGAAGACATCGCCACAACACAGCAGACAGATTTGCTAACTTCAAGAGCCAAAATAGTTTGCGAGATCACTGCCAAGCGCCTGCTATTGCTAAAATCTTTGATGTTAAGTTAGCCACCAGCACCGTCGGCTACCGAGGCTGGCTACAAGTGTCCCAAGATAACGTTACCGAGCTTGATGTTAACGTTACACGTTACACAGAGAGCGAACACAGGAAGTTTTGCCCGCTGGCTCAGGGTAAAATAAACATTTACCTGGTTAGACCACTGCAAACAAGTGATATATTGACTTATTATCCTTAATCGGCCAGATGTAATGCAGTTATTAGCTAAGTTAATGTTGAAACAGCCGGGCAGGTTGTAACGATATATTTCGGGACGCAAATCATGCTTAAACGTTACCCAACAAAAACAAAACCTCAAAACTGTCCATGATGAGCAGCAAGAACTTTTCCATAAACTTACAGTGGTGTAAGCAAACCACCGCAACAAACTTTTGCCCTGATCGCACTGAATTTACGTGTAGCTCGATTAGCTTAGAGGCTAACGTTATCCTTGCTAGTTAGCAAACCAGACATGGTAGGCGAGCACTTTGACTTACTTACCAATATCTCACCACTGCTATTGATACGAAATCCTCAAACACTCTGGAGAGAATGACGACAGACGTGGCTGATAGCTGCCTTCTGCAGATAACCCAGTTTAGAAGTGCTTTCTCAATTCTGAAGCGCATCTGTTGTATGGACTGATCCGTACTGCCTCTCTGTTCCGTGAGCCAACCTTCCAATCACTGCAAATCTCCAAGTGAGACGAGTCTAGCGATGTCTGAGCACTAGGATACCAACTCAAGCCCCACCACCAGTTACACCCCCTAGCGACAGTGGACCAAATGTGATGTGGCTGTGTTGGTGGCTGAGTTTAGGGCGCCAGACTGTACAGCCTGAATAATGCCACACTAATCGAGACTGTTGGCAGCTATACCACAGACACTCATCTCATCCTGCCATTCATTCTCCACCTTTCTGGCCTCAGAGCCACAAGTTAAGGCTTTAATTGGCCTACCAATGACTGTGACACATGATGATTTTGATAAATGTGTTCATGAGAGATTATTTTTCATGTTGCAGTAGTGGCAGTTGAACTCAGATGTCAAGAACGGCCCAGAGCCACCAGGAAGGGGCCACTGAGAGCGACCAGCAGGAGAGCACATAATCAGTAAGGCAACAGTACAAAAAGGTTTCATTTTGCTTCATTTTCACTATGAGTTTGAATGTTAGCCTCTAAACAGGCCTATCAAAAGGTGATAACCTTTTAAAAAATGTTGAGGGCTCTAAAGGCTCCATGAAATTATCACAATGATATGGAAGTTTGTGCATTCATCAATTTTATTTTCTCAAGGTGAATCTTCAATCCAAAACATTCAAATAGGTAAAATGGCATAAAGAGAGTTATTTTTTTCAGACAGTCATTATATATCGTATGTATAGTTAAAAAAAATATGGTCAAAGAGTAACCTATCAAACACATTCAGTCAAACCTCAGGTGCAGCATTTTTCAGACACTGAATCTAAAGCAATCAGTTAACATAATGTAGGCCTATTTGAAAGCAATTTATTTTCATTCAGGTGGTCAGTTGAATATAGTCTAAGCAACACAAAGTTTGTGGTGTCAAAAGAAAAAAAAATCATGCATATCTTTCTTGATGTTTTTAACGCTATCTCCATTTTTACAATTGGATGGAGATGCTTCCATTTCCTCTATAAATAAATAAAACTGTTGAAGTTGGTTTTATCACTATATCTTTACTTCTTTGATCATCACTCACTGACTTGATAAGCACCTGTGGTGGCAAAGGCTATCAAAAGAACCAAAAAGCTATGAGCATTTCATTTCCACCAATTTGCTTCATAGGAAACATAAGGAGACATCCTTCGCTATCAGAAAATTGCCGCTACCTCCTCTTCATTAAACAAGTCATTGTAATGTTCAGAGGAAAAATGATAGAGATCATGTTTCCTGCTATGTAAAATAGAAAGACAATGAAAAATCCTACACTCACAGGTCAAGCATACATCTTAAGTACCTAATCAAGGCCACATTGTATTATAGTTCACGGCTTAAAAAACATCTTAAATAGGCAAATAAATTATCATTAAGAGAGATATTTTTTCATGCCAAAAAGCAAAAACAATCAAAACATTTCTTCATTGTATTTTTCATAAACAATTCCTCAACCTCATCACACAAAACTACGCACAAAGAGTCCTAATGACAACAAAAACTGAAAACAGAAAACAAAAAAACAAAAGTAGGCTGTCATTCGTGAAGGACCCACCAGAGGCCACATTCAAAGGGCAAAATCCAGGGTTATTTGTTTTACTTTGAAACACTGGCATAACCAGCTAGGCCGAGATATGAAACAGAGGGCAAATGCATATGTGTTTAGAGTTAAGGGAGTCTATACCTCAGAAAAAAACCTGCTTGTTGTAATGGAATGAACAAGATGGAGAAGTTTCAGACTAAAGCCCAAAGATGAATGACAGGGAATGGTTTGTGAAATGAACTGGAGGATCATGTGGATACGGAAAACTGTGGATTGAAATTCTTTGATTTTCTTTTTCTTGTGGTGAAGAATTAAAATAAAACCTTGGATATTCACATGGCACACTGAAGTGGTCCTTCAGAAGCCTGTTCTAGTAGTACAGTTTAATATTCTGACAGAGTCATATCAAGTTATTCTAAAGAAAATAACATTTCAAGACTTACTCTTTTGATTTTGTACATTTCTTCCATGTTTTTATAAGAACACCCATTTCAAGAACTAGCATTGCTTGAAAATAATTTATAACCCAGCCTCACCAAACCCATCATATATTCGATAACCCTTTCTTATATCCCGCAATAACAAAAGCATCAAGTCCTCACTTTCCCAACAAAAAGATAAAAAGTCCAAGTGTAAACTATGTTGATGCACTATTTCAGTGCAAAAGATGGAAAACATGGACAAAACACACTGGAAAGTTCATTCACACATAGCATTACAAATACTCAGCAGTTCATTCAAGCCACTGAAGTATTTACATGAAACAGCAACAATATGATATCAAAGAAAAACAGTTTTATAAACTGTGTATTTAATATCCACAGCTTTGTGTCTCCCTCATGGCATAAAACTCTACGCTGATGGCCAATAACTTCACATCATTTTCATTCCTGTTCACTTATAGTTTAATTCAATATTAGTCAGATGAAAACACTTGATCACAACCAAGGCAGTGTACTCTGTTAGGCCTATATTTCATTTAAAAGACAAATTTCACCAGAATCTTTACAGATACACACACACACACACACACACACAGACACACACACATACACACAAAAGCTAATCTACTGGAACAAACGTGTTAATACTGATGCTTACACACTACACAAACAGACTCATAGCCTACAAACACCCCCACACACACACACAGTCATACACAATCGTAAGCACTTCACACAAAGCACATGTTGATATATAAAATAGATTAACCTGTAAGAACACTGTACACTTGCATACTGTCTGGGTAAACAGTGAGTGTCAGAGAAATAAACTGATTAGAAGTTCACTCTTTATATCAATACAGAAATAAATGTGGCCATTTAAAATCCAATTGTAACATGTATTTCAGGTCCTAAATGAAGGCACGTTAAATGCATAGAAGGATTTTGGCTTTGGGAACTGATCCCTTGTGTCTGTTCTTTTTAGTAAGATAAAAATAAAGGCCAAAGATACTGTATGTACAGGAGGTGCAGTTCTGTGTACAGAAAGCTGATCAAGTGAATGCTAACAAACAAACCTCGCCATGTTTTCTTGTTAGTCATAAATATTAAGTAACATAGTTGGGGCCTTGTGATTTTGTGTCAGTAGAGAAGCACAATCATATATTAGCTCTGAAATAAATAAATTGTTTAACCAGTGGGTCACTTATGGCTTAACAAACAACAATCTTGCTTTTCATGATACTGTCACAATAGAATCGCAATCATTATTTCAAGTCAAATGTAATGTTATACTGTAACTGACACTGATGTTTCTCTTTGACATGTACTTTGCCAGTACATAAATGACATATGGCACGTTTACTTTAGCCTATTGCCCATGCCTTTGACTCATCTCCTGGGGCATCTACACATTGATGGCATGAGCATGCTTCTTGCACAGAGGTTTGTCCTTCTTAGAGTAGAATGGCTGGCCCTCCAAGTTGATATGGCACACCTGAGTGATAGAGAGAGAGAGAGAGAGAGTAAGGTATAATAGCGCAGCGAGCATCGGTTGGTGGATATCTTGTCAAGGTAGGCAGTACATGCTGACAAAATGTCTCGTGTGCTAAAGTTGCGTCATGGAAAGCTGTCAATGTCATCGGCATACATTTCTGCTTGAAGAGCAATGTCAGCACCCTCACCACCACCCACCACCCACCAGTCTGTGGCTCAACCTCCAACTAGTATCCCTGTATCGTCTGCTTGGATTCCCTCTGGAATCATGAATTTTTCACGAGTAATAAACACCCACATTTCTGACTGGGGACTGCTGTCGTAGAGTTATGATCTTACCGCGCAAACAAAGCAAGTGTCGTGCCAGGTGTGACCAAGAGCTTCGATGAACTTGTCCCCTGCCTCCACAGGGAAATCACAGCCATGGCACTTAGTGCTGAAAAGGGCGATATAATCTGCAAAGCAGCACACAAAGCAATATAGACAACTTAACATTCCAGAGCAAAACCATGTCTCTTTTCATACCTCAAAAACTTGAGAAATGTTTTTGCATGTACTCTGATATTTTAATCTGTTCTAAAGCTGTCACTGGTTTTCTGTTGCCTTTGGGAGAGGCCATGATTTTTCGAATGCTAAATCAGCCCTGAGATATGCTTGTTTTGACATATATAAATGAAGAGCATATTATTTCCACTGAGAGATGCAGAACAAGTAGTCTTAAAGACTGAGCAAACAGAGGGATCAGGTTGGCACAAGCCTGGATGGCATGCGGTCTGTAAAGGCATGCTTCTTTGTAGAAATGCTGGATGCGTTGGTACGTAGCCTACCTTTCTCGCAGTAAGGTTCGCCGTCCTCCATGTGGAACAGACTGTTTCCAAAGGCCATCCCGCACGCGGCGCACACAAAACAGGTGGTGTGCCAAGTCTGCCGCAGCGCATGCATCACTTCCTGTCAGCACAACAAAACAAAACAAAACAAGACAGTGACTCTGTGTCGGCCCGCACGGTGCGCTCGCCGAGCAACATGTGGGCGCATTGTGGCGTGTCTTGGGCTGTACGTGTCCCGCCGCGCACTCACCCCCATGATCTTGGTGTTACAGCGGGCGCAGGTGGGGGCGAAGTACTCGCCGTAGCAGTTCTCACAGTACACGTTGTTCTGCTCCTCCACAAAGCTGGCGTCAGCCAGCGACATGTTGCAGTAGTGGCAGTTGAACTCCTCCGGGTGCCAAGAACGGCCCAGAGCCACCAGGAAGGGGCCTCTGAGAGCGGGGCAGCAGGAGAAGACATAAGACAAATCATCAGTAAGGCAACAGTACAAAATATAAACACGCTACACTTTAAATATATTCAGTAGAGACAAGTGCTGAAGCAAGAACCCAAACAGCCACTCCAAACATAAATTTACATTTTCCCAACTTCAATTTTCTCATAGACACTATATCACACAGACTACTTGCACTGTGGGTCACAGGCCACTCAACTCTTGACATGTGTTGATCAAAAGCAGTGTTAAGTCTACCTGATGATGTTGTTGCATGCCCCACACATGGGAGTCCTGCTGCTGGCGGCAAAGCGCTCTGCCCTCTGGGCTACACCACGGGCCACGGGGGGGAAGGGGGCAGCAGGGGTGAAGGATCCAGGACCGGGGGCAGGGGCAGGGGACGGGTTGGGGATGAAGGCAGGAGGAGGTGGGGCAGCCTGGGGAAGAGGCTGCATTTTAACAGTGGTGCTGGTGGTCTTGCCAGGGTCGAACTTCTGGGCGAAGTTGTCGTCGGTCACCCAGGGCGGGCGGCTGGACGGGGGAACGGCAGCAGATGGGGCTGGGGCTGGAGCCGGGGCAACATTAATGGGTATCTGCACAGGGACAGGGGCAGGAGGCGGTGCAGGAGCTGGGGCAGGAACAGGTACAGGAGCTGGAGAAAGGGGAGGAGAGAATCAGAAGTCAGACCCCTTATAGCAAGTAGGATAGCAAGTAAACTACAGTATAATCACCTTGGAGGGAAATACATTATTATTTGTTTACAGCAGAAATAAAGAATATTTCTTAATTTCTCGAGTATAAAACTACTGGGCATATCGTGAAATACCAAATAAATACAAATAAAACTGATGGAAAACATCATTTTAACAACACAAACCCTTTCAACTTCAGATAATGTTGCTATTGTAGGTACCCATGGATCATTGCTGACACACACCCAATGGTAAATAAGCCCTGTAGCCTACCTGGTGCGTTGGGGTAGGGGGCAGGCATGATGGTGGCAGTGCTGACCATTTTAGGCTGCTGTGGTGGGGGGCCCACAGGGATCTGAATGGAGCTCTGCTGCATGGGTGGGGGGCCCTGCATGAGCGGCTGCTGCATGGGTGGCGGCTGCATTGGGGGATACTGCATGGGAGGGTGCTGCATCTGTGGTGGGTGCTGCATCTGTGGTGGGGGCTGCATGGGTGGACCCGAGATGTACTGGCTGCGGGAGAACACAAGGGACTGACGATGCAATTTCCATGCAACCAACCAAATTATGTCACGGCTTCTTGTATTATGTCTTTCTATGGGGCTATGTTCAAAATAATGAGACCTTTACTCCAAACTTGTGTCAGTATTTCTGATATATGCAAATACCAGAAATAAAAAAATATATAATTCTCTTTGCAGATTCCGTCCATGTATATAGTGTCACGAGTGCAATGGACGTAAAGACATTGACATTACGGTAAATTCAGACTATTTCAAACTGCATGCAAATACTAACTAAGGTATTAAATATTTGCATAATATCCATTCATAAGAGTCAGTGACACCTGCTGGAGAACATTAACGCCACAGTTCCAAGTTTGGCTCCATCCTTGGGACAAACCTGCTCCACTGGCAGAGCCGTTAGTGCTGACGCCTTACCTGCACATTCCGCTCTTTCACCAGTTTCACACAAAGGTTAGTGGCTTTTTAAAAGAACTAGCAGAGACCCAGAGAGAGGGGGGGGGGGGGGGCAGAGCGAGTGCGCGAGAGCGAGGG
>JASCQY010000031.1:17282853-17301643 GCA_030264315.1 Sardinella tawilis
TGTGTGTGTGTGTGTGTGTGTGTGTGTGTGTGTGTGTGTGTGTGTGTGTGTGTGTGTGTGTGTGTGAAAGAGAGAAAGAGAGACAGACAGATAGAGTGTGTCTGGGGGTATTTGTGTTTTCAATTGTGTGTGAGTATGTGTGTGTGTGTGTGTGTGTGTGTGTGAGAGAGAGAGAGAGAGAGAGAGAGAGAGAGAAAGAGAGACAGACAGATAGAGTGTGTCTGTGGGTTTTTGTGTTTTCAAGTGTGTGTGTATGTGTGTGTGTGTGTGGGGAGCTATGTGTATTTATTATGTGATTGAATTTTAATAATATAGGGCACAAAGTTCATCAGTCCCCCCACCCCTTCCATTCTAAGCGCAAACATGTGCACAAGTAGCAGGCGTCGGCAGGGGCAGAGAAGGTCCTCAGAGGGATCCTGTTTCCTGCGGGGGAGAAACAGCTGAAATGGAGAGCAGCGGGACAGACAGCAGCCCTGCGTCAGCTCTGGGAGTCCTTCACGGGACGCAGGTCAAAGGCTCGCCATTTCTGGCGCCACTCCAGAGAAATCCGCTCGGCCTCCGGGTAAAGCAAAACCAGACTCCAGACTCCATAGTTCCATAGTCAAAGCAACAATTCGGAGTAGCCTACATGTAATTGCAATCACAGCCCTGATGTATGAGAGTATGAGTGCTATTGGTAGGAAGGAGAATGGGGGAATTTTGTACAACGTAGAACGAATAGCGAGCTCGCAGCTCATGCTAACTGAACTGAGTTATCAGCTCGATTTCAGTTTCGTTACCCACAGGACCATTCTGTTAGCATCAGCTAGCAGTTCGCTATTTGGTCTAATTTGTTTAAAAAAAAATTTGTTCTCCTTCCTACTGACAGTAGTCATCAAGCTAGTACAGCAGGACTATGATTGAAATTGTTCCGAACTAGCACTTCAACTCTTAAAATGGCCAATAATGTGGGTAAAAAAATCCTGTTTGAGCTAAACTTATCTTCATGATCTAATTAGGTAGATGTCAAGCTCAAATGGAATCACACAGTTTTGTAGCATCCTATGGGGGGTATTTTGACAGCAATGGAATCAATGTCTGCAATTATTCCCAAGCTTTACATATTTCAAGTGTAGGAGAGCCCTACTCCAGCTTGACTGAGAACTCATCTGTGAGAACAGTTAGGCTACATGTCAATGAATTGACCAAATGAAAAGGCTGGATCTGACTGGTCTCTCCATTGCCATTGGCTCTCTGTTCTTACTGCTCCTGATATGTCAGATCTCCCAACATCTCCAGCCTCTGTGGTCCTACATGACTTGTTTCACAGCAACATGTGCAAAGTTTGTGTGTGTGTGTGTGTGTGTGTGTATGTGTGTGTGTGTATGAGTGTGAATATGTGAGGAATAACAGCCTTGATTCGTATGGATATGCATTACCACAGAATGATCTACAACTTACCTTGACTAACAAACTAAAAAAAAATATATATATATTTTTGGACTAAACTGTTATGCCATTTACAAATATAAAGATACATTTACCAACAATTATCTTCATAAAACCTAAACATGTACTAAGATCTATACACCAGGACAGACATGAAACAGATCGACAGACCAAACAGATAAACCAGAACAAACCCTGGACCCATGTGGAAATGGACAAGGGAAGACAGACAGACAGCGAACAGATCCAATCACAGTTTTACCTCTCTGGGGCAGGTTCTACAGGGGCGGGTTCTGGACTTGAGGTAGCATCAGGCAGCGGGACCTGATTGGCTAGGCACTCTGGCTCAGAAGCAGGTTGATTGGGCGAAGCGGCAGTGGCAGGCAGAGCATCAGCCATGAGGCTGGTGGACACTGGAGCATGCTCAACAGGGGGACTGGATCATATAGGTTAGGTTGCAACGAGAGAGAGAGGTCACACTGCTGTACTCAAAGGCGTATTATATACAAATACATATGCACAAACACATACACATACACACACACAGGGAAGAAAGGGGTCAAGGTGTGTGTGTAGGTGTGTGCGCGTGTGTGTATATGCATACGGCAAGAATTAGAGAGTTAATGTCAGCTTAAGGCACAAATGCTTGGCAACCGCCACATTTTCATGCAAAATCAAGAAGCAACATCAGTCAATATTGCTTAGCCCAATGCAAGGATGTCCATCAGGGATCAAACAGGAAACACGGGAGAGTTATGGAGGATCTGTCTTGCCTGTAGCTATTAAATAGATAGCATATTGCGGTAGGCTGCTATTAAGTCAGGGTGGGGTGGGGGCAAAAATTGACTCTGTTAGGGAGAAATCAGTGATCACTAATTGAGTCCTGATGATTAAAAGAGTAAGAGTCAGGCAGTTAATGGACCAGAGGACTATTGATCGCAGATGAGTCACCCACCGAGCGAGTAGAACAGACAGAGACCGTGGGGTCTTGTATGCTAGGACTGGCTAGAACTGTAGGTGGGCCTTTGCCAGAATCAATAGAGCATGCCCGTTTATCATTAAATGGCTACCTAGCCTATTACCTAATCTCTTTCATCTACATGGGAAGGACCCCATTCCCATGATGCAATTAAAGAGCACTCTGTTTTGTGTCCACGCTAACGTAGGATACATTAGTGCCCTGCACCGCTGTTGTGAAATATAAAAAGAGGGGCAGAATATTTTGTGGCTGTTTCCATGGTTTTTCAAATCAACTCCTGCTAAAGAAAGCAACAATGTCAAAAAAAAGCAAATGCAAGACACAAGGCAATTCATGTCACAATGAACTGAACAATCTTTCCAACAAGTGAATAGAGCAACAAATCAGCACAAAAAAACATCAACAAAAGAAAAGACAAAAAAAAACCCAAAAACACCACCCAAAGCTGCACATTTCAGTCAACTCAGTAACATATGTTATGCCTTAATGCCTCAGTTTGTTTGTGATGGTGGGGAAAAATGTGACATTCTTTCCTCCAAGTGGTCATTTCAGAAAAGCACAGGGGCAGTGTGGTGGTGGAGGTGGAAGTAGGTGGGTAGGGTGGGTGGTTGGTTGGTTTGGTTTGGTTTGGTTTGGTTTGGGCTGGGCTGGGCTGGGCTGGTTGGTGGAGGAGGCAGGCAGGCACCTAGCAGCAACCGGCCTGGTGGAGAACTGATGGCTGACCCCTTTTCACCACAACCGCAGTCACCAGTCTCTAAAACCCCTCTCTCTCTCTCTCTCATTAACCAGAGAAGCATGTTCAACAAGTTAGCATTAGGCTAACCAGTATCCCAGGAGGAATCACTTTCAAGTCTAATCTGCTTTCTTACTGCCAAGGCAACTCCTGGAGCGGTGCCTTTCAAACTAGGCACAGGAGAGAGAAGGGCTGAGAGGTGGTGAGTGCTGGCTGTTTACCCCTTATCACTGTCTGTGGTGAACTTGTGACGTTGCTCTTTGGTGCTCTTGGATAGCTGTGCAGTCAAGAAGTAGAATGTTGATGTGACAGGAGTATATCTCTCACAGACTAGAAAATATCAGCGTTTACTATCTGTATTAACCTGTTCTTTGAAATACATGTTCATTGAAACTGCCCATTCTCACACACACACGCACGCACACACACACACCCATACACACACATACGCACACACACACACACACACACAGACATGCACACAAGTGCATACACGCACACTCTCACACACACACACACAAAGACACAAACACGTAGTTACAATGAGCCCTATAACATAAGACACACAAGTGAGTTGCACCGTCACCATAACAGCACATGTAGGTTACTACTCTCACTGACTCACAGGACTAACACATAACAGAACTGAAACTTCAAGAAAATGTACGACAGGGATTTTTTTCTGCAAAGCTTCGCCTCTGGAGAGACTTCTCAAAGAGAGAAAAAAAGAATGACTCAGACCAGGTGACCTAGGCATCATCCTTGGTCACACTGAGTGAGATTCCTGCTCGTACTACAACCGTATATCACGTCAACTGTGCATGAGGAAGTGTTCAAGCCAATGTGAGCTACAGTGGAGGGATTGATCCAAAATCTACAGTGCCCCCTGCTGGTGCAGTCTTTGCTTGCCACAATTGTTAACAGGGAAATTGCATTCATCCTCTTGCCTGGGCTGCCAGAAGAGTGCGTTAGTGATGACATTCAAGACTTTATAAACAGCGGCGGCATTCCTCATTAATTTTGTTACTGCGCTCTTACTTTATTGTCACACTCCTCGGCATCCAAGCAAAGCGTACTCCGACCCTAAGCATGCACAATAGAAGCAAGGAAGAAGCTGAGCAGGGGAGGTTGGGAGGGAGCTTCATGCAGCCTCAGGCAACAGAGAAGAGCAAGACAAACAGAGGTGGGCACACATGGACCGATTATGGGCTTACGAACACTAAGTAGCATGCGATGTTTGAACTACATATTCTTCTTTAAATAAGTGCGCTCTGGCTGGGTCAATAATCATACTAAGTATGTCAATATTATTTTGAGGTACAGGTAAAACTGGGAACATATGTATGGGTTTGGAAGAACTTGCATATAGCAGAGCATTATGTGTTGTGGTATTACTGATGAAAGAGCAGTGCAGTTATTTGGACAAAATGGAATACGCAAGGACAGTAAGACACACACACACACACACACACACACACACACACAGTTAAACATACAGACAAATACAATCTTCAGACACACATATACGCATACACAGACACACAGACACACACACACACACACACACACACACACATACATACATACAGACTCTTTCTCACAGTTTATCAGTCATTCATGGATAATTTGCTTCTATTAGTTTGAAAAAGCACTAAAGAGTAAAACAGGAAAAGGGAAAGATGAATAACAAAAGACAACACATTATCATGGGCTAGCATCAAGGCTACCTGCAGCATATCTAGGCTAAGGGTTAAATAGCCTGCTTTCAAGCAACAACTGGCTGTTATACATTTGCACAAAACACAATAGAGTTCAAATATAGCCTGCATAGAGGTATTAATTTGACACTATTCAAAAGGGGCCATAATGACAATGTGATTAAAATTATATTGAAAGCTGCTGTAACATCATTCTAACTCCTATCTGACCATACATGGTAGGGTAGCCCACATATGTGATAATGTATTTCCATTACAATGCATTTCAGTGGTACAAAATACAAAACGATGAAGAAAAAAGTATAGCCTACAGCAGCTTTAGCTTTTTGGCAAATACCATAAAAAGCCTAGAAAATCAACATAAGATCCCAAATCACTCTATACAAAACTACTTGGGTATCAGTCACTGACACCACAACAGAGCTTTCAGGTCTTCCAACACTACCAGCCACACTCTAGCACACATTCACTCAACCACTGAACTAGTTGGATGGCAAGTAGCCATCAGTGAACGTGACACAAAAGAAATGCCCTGTCATCGGTGCCTAGGTGGTACAGTATATATGACCGACGGAGAGGCGGGTGGGACACTGCACAGGGGCTACATGAGATGGAGATGTCGGCTAAAGTTGCAGTTAAAAGTTGCTACAGTGATGGAGGTGTGTGAGGAATGAAGGTGGAGATGGAGGTCTGGATGGAGGAAAAAGGGGCAACAAGAGGGGGTAGAGGGGCCAGCCACCCAGAAATGAGATTGGGGGGGAGGCGTGGGCACAAGCACTCCGGTGCACTCACTCTCTCTACCCAGCATGCAAGTGGGGGTAAAAGGTCAGGGTGTTTTTTTTTTTTTCGGAGGCAGCCAACGAGCAAAGATGCCAAGAAGACGCGGTTAGCAGCAGTTGCAGTCAACTCACTCGCTAAATCACAAACAGTCCACAGCACAGGCTGACACAATTTCCCTCAGTGACCACCAGACAAGCAAGATCCTTTACTGTACCTTGTTACTATGGGGGAAACACAGGGCCTGGCAACGCACCACTGACTACTCACAGCTCTCAATACCTTCTCTCCTCTTTTATCATTTTCTCTGTCTCTCTTTCTCTCTCTCTCTCCCTCTGGGGCGGGAAGGATGGTAAGATGCCCCACTGGAGATGTGGTCTGAGATGTGGCTTCTGTTCTCCTTGTGTTGATCCAACAGACATGATCCTGTGCCTTCAGCCAAGACTGACACCCTAACGTCAGGCTCTACTAACGATAGAATGACTGTACTATCTACAGGTGTTTGGAGATCTTTTATTGAGGGCTGCACTATGCTTGAGGAGATATGCACCTGTGTTTGCAAATCTCATGAGATCATAATTCATTTGAGTAAATGTACATGCAGAATATAATAATGCAATAATGTGAATGTTTACATTGCTTGATGTATAAACTGATACTGAACAATGATTTGGCTTGAGCAACATATGTACTGAGCGATCGACTAAGACAAGGCTAGGAAAGTAAAAGGATCTTTTTAAATGTTTGACTGCACTGTAGGACTACAGTACATACAGTAAGACTATGGCATGATGGGAAGTTAAAATGAAATAGAACACTTCACTTCATCAGGCTTTGACACTGACCCAGATTTATGACAACACCTGTCCTTTGAACAACACTACTTCTGTTTTGATTCCCTAAATGCTATGGAGACCTTTAATATGGCTGGGTAAAGACCCCCTGCCATCTGGTGAGGCTACAAACACTGATTTTGGCCTTTAATCTTTTCATTGAACCAGCTCCTTGCTTAAAGGAGAAGTTCAGGCTGAATCAATCCATAGTCCTGTTGTTCAAAGTCACTGAATGCTGTTCATAGGAAAAAGAACGGAAAAAATTGATGCAATATAGACCGAATAATGAACCGGGCAACTAACACTAAGTAAATGGGGCATAGTGTCTTACTTTCAGTTTCATTTCACTATGCCCCATTCAGTTAACAATAGTTGTTGGTTTAAAATTGGCCCATGTTGCATCAATTGTTTTTGTTCTTTTTGCTACAGACAGCATTCAGTGACCTCTAACAACAGGGCTATGGATTGATTCACACCGAACTTCTCCTTTAACGAGCAGAATTCCTGTTAATGACACTTTAGTCATTAATACAGTATATGCCGGCTGACAAAAAATTAATATTTTCTATGCTGTTACTTCTGACAGACAACTCAAGGAATTTACTCAAAAGGCTATATGACTATGGGACTAAATAGCATGATGGAAATTTGGAGTGTAATCTGTGACTAACTAATTTAAGTTGTTTAAAATGGAAATTGTATTTCTCTTTCGATTAACCGACAGAGAAACCCAACCTAGAGTCGAGAAAACTGAACTAGCCTAGCCTTGCTAGTTTTATTTGAAGGCATATCTGAAGAACATGTTGTATGCTGATTAAGTGTAGGTGACAAGGATATCATCTTTCTGTTGAAAAGCATGCCTTCTCATTTGGATTTTTTTTTACTTTTTTTAAAAAAAAAATCAAAAACCAAGAGACGTTTCTGCTATGTTTCAGTTAAAGGTGGCATCATATTTATTCATTTAAATTAACAAGCTTGAAAGAATGTGATCAGTAAGGTAAACATCTAAAACTGCAACTATTGTTCAAATTACAATGAATTAAAGCTGTTTAAATTCACACTCAAAAATGTGAAAAGTAGAGCCAAAAGCTGACAATATAACACTTCAGGGTAGAAAGCTTACAAGGGTATGCCAGTATGCCTTTCACATGAGACTTAGAGTATAACCCAACTATCCAGAACTTCCTTTCTCGACACTCAAATATCCCTCTCTATCCCTCACATCCATTCACTTCGACATGCATTTGCCTCTCCATTACAGTGTTATAAGCTGTTATTGATTGATGCCACGTATATTAAGTCACACTGTTAGGTGAGACTCTTATTCTGACGCATGGAGGATCTGCGCAGACAGACCATGGTGCCAGTTTTTCAATCTAGCAAAACGTGGGCCTTGGGCTTCAGACTGAAATCTTTCCCTGTGGCATGAAGGATGGAGAAAGGGAGAGAAGAAAACAGACAAAGAGGAGACAGAGAGAGGAAGAGATGGGTTAAGGACTTTTTGGAGCCTCCATGTTCCTATCTGCAACCAGTAGGCCTACTGAATTTCTAGATGACTTGAACTTTCCATTTTGCGTATCTGTATAAACAATCGCCTCAATGTGGAACTTCGAATGGAACTAAAAAGGTCAAGAAGGGAGGGTTGAGTTTGTGAAGTGTTATTGAAATCAACTTAGTTCAAAGCCAAGGGTATCTCATTTGAAAAGACCCAGGAGATATTTCTACTTTATGGTTTTGTTGTGGAGAGGGGGACAGAGGCAGCAAAAGTAGTTCACTAGCTGGGCACCAGACAGACAAGTGCTCAGTGTCCCTACGCTGCTAGATGTGAAGCATGACAGTGAAGTCTCGAGCATTTGTCCTGACGCTAAAATGTTGGGAAGACCAAAGCTAAACCCTCGGCACAGGCTTCAAGTTCAACACAGAGAGTGATTTGAGGCAAGGGGTCGCTGAGAGCAAAGAACTCCTCTAAGTGGCTGACCGACAGAAATACTGCTCTGTTCAGGCTCGGAGGCCTCGAGCCAAAAAGGAGCATCTCTCACAGGCCACCAGTAGCTGCTGCTAGCTGCCTACCTTGACTTCATCAGACGGTCCTCGTCTGGGTCTTGCACTGAAGGGGAAAAAGAGAGGGACAGAATATATAAATCTGCTGGTCTGAAGCACTTGACCGACAGCAAATACTGTATTGTGATACAGTATAACTAGGGCTAGACTGAACAGCAGGTCTGACACTCACAGTACTCGGTGCCGGTGATGTGGGCAAGGATGCGGAAGGACTTGGACTGGTGGTGGGCAGCTCTGCGGGTCCCCTCCTCAATCTCCGTATCCTTGTCCTTCTTCTGGATGACAGCCTGATACACTGGGGAGGCACAGTCTACAAGACGGTCTTTTACTGGGAGGGTACTGGAACCACAGAGAGAGCCCCACAGCCATCAGACCGGCCAGCCACCCGACCCGGGGGACCAGAGAGAGAGAGCCACTGCTGACTGTTGTGCTTCGTTTTTGGTTTGGTATGTGTGTGTAACACTCAAAAAATGTGCAGGCGTTGTGTGTTATGTTAGCCTCATCGAGTGGTGTGAAAAATAAAATAGCGACACAGTAGCATTTTTTTATACTGAACATGTGCAGAAAACAAAACAAAAACAGGAAGAAAAAAAGCTTGGTGATAGACTGGTGTGATGAATGACTGTTACAGTGTGCAAATTAGCTTAACAAATTGGTGGTAAGGAAAATAAAACAATAGCATTGTATTGTTCATACAGAGCATGTGCATGAACAACCAAACAAACAAACAAACAAACAAACAAATCAACAAACAAACAAAAACAGAAAGAGCTTGGTGACAGACTGATGTGGCTAATCATTAAGGCAAGTAAGCTAACATGGAAAGCTCTACATCCATTTGGCTAGACCAACGTGGACTCACTTAAAACATTTACATGTGCAGGAAATCATTCATTACACACAGTAAGGAATGCAGAGGAACAGAAAAGTGCTCAGAACATTCTCTTGAGGTAAGATCGATTTGAAGATTGAATTAGCTTCATCAAAAATTTGGCAATCTCTGCCAGATTTTAAGCCTTGACGGTTACAACTGAAACCGCCTACCTGATTTGTAGCTGCACTCTGAAATACTAAAATCAACCCAGAAATCCCTCCTTCAGGGTAAGCGTGAACTTCCGAGATCCAAGAAAAGATCCCAAAACCTGCTGGAGATATCTGCTACATTAGCTAAGGGTGGAATGGAAATGTAGCCAAATTCTACCAAATTCCACTTCAGACAGCATTCCATACAGTAGCCTACTGATGAAATGACACAGCGTTGCGGTGTCGGTGAATAGAATGGTGTGTTAATTAGGAACTTAATTGGTCCAAAACGCAAAAGGATGGAATGAGAGCACTGATCAAATACATTTTTTGGGGGGGAAAAAAATGCCAAATTTACTGTTGACTTTCGATTGGAGTAACATTTTGGGGTAGTTAGTTTATCAGTGATATCTACTGTCTATGTCTCTTCCTGACGTCTTTTAAGGGGATTTCTTTTAGAGAGTCCTGCCAGTGATGTCACCATTGCATTTGAGTGGAAACAATATTATGTGGAACTCATCCGGAATTAGAATCAAATGCACACAACCAATTGAGGGGGAGAGGGAAGGAGAGGAGGACGAGGACACGAGGGGGTAAATGGAAGAGGGTGGGGACACAGGCAGAGAGATGTGGCAGGCACTATAGGGGGCTGTGCCCGCCACAGTTTGGGTTACTTACGCCAGTGGGGACTCATCGAGCTCATCACTAAGACAGGTCACCCAGCCAATGAGCAGGGTGGAGGTGGAGCCATGGATGTGGGAGGGGGCGGGCGTGGGAAGGCAAAAGATGGAGCGCGTCGATGATGGACGTGGGGGTGGGGGTAGGGGAGGGGAAGGGGAGGTTGGTGAAGAGATGGATAAATAGAAAGGGCAAGAGTGAGAAATGGAGGAGTAAGGCAATGGATTCCATCTAGTGACTGTGGGTGCCACTCGCATTTTGTTTACACTAGGAGCAATCAATGTCATTTCTCTAGTACGGTAGTTTCTTTTACAGAGCCCTAGCCCTAGGTCATATATGTGAATAGAAACATTATTTCTCTAGTTACTGTAATGTCATGTGTTTCAATGACTTGACAAATCAGTGGAAATAACTCTGATGACCACATGACTCTTGGGAAACAATCGTCACAAGTTCCTATCCGCCTTGTCAACAAATACTGGCGTGAATTTACAATGGTGGTATAAATATAAGCACTGAGCGAATGCAGAGGAGCTCAGTAGAATTTTTATTTTTTTTTCTGCATAGGGCCTCTTTATAGAACTAATATAGTACTGTACTCGGATTGTATGAACCATATACTGTTTCGTTCTAAAATGAGTCAGTTACCAGTTTTGTAAAAAGGCCAATTCAGGTCTGTTCAGTTAATCGTTCTCAATCAACTAATCAAAATTTAAAGGCTGAAGGTTGCAAAACATTTCTTGTCAGCGTTTTTTTGCAAAAAACAGGAAAAAAAAACTCTCTCTGCTCATCAAACTCTTAAAAAAGAGATATTGGGAACGGTGGGAAAGCGTTGGGCTCTCCTTAAATACCAGCCCTAATACACATGTAGTAGCATAGCTAGCGAGCAAGTAGGGCACTGTAAAAGAAAGTACTGCTGAAATCCTGAATCCATTTCATGTTGAACACGTGAACTGATCAAACTGTAGTATTCCATGCCCAATCCACACACTGAAAGAATTATACATGGCTTTGCACACATGCCTTCCATGTATTGATCACATTAAAATACAGCATCAAATCTGAAATATATAAGTACTACTGGATATTCCGTCTTCTGTTGAGCATATATCCTTGGCCAATGAATGAATGAATGAATGAACAAATGAATGAATGAACTTACAATTCACCAATGCCCCAGAAGTTCCTTTGAAATTGTCTGATCCTGATACTCAACATAAACCCAACAAGACACCTCAGTTCCTAATTTCCACCTTTTTTGTTCTCCTCACTGGCATCACACACCAAATCCAGGAACCCCACAACAAATCGGATACACTCCACACTCCAAAACCGTTTTCACTCGCAAACAGTGTGTTATTTTTGAACCTTACTGTGTCTCCTGACACACACTGTACAGTACAACACACTCTCATAGCAGTCAAACAGTCGTCTGATCCTGTACCAGTTAGACCCCAAAGCAGACATCCTTAGAGGGAAGTTGGAAGCTTACCCCTGCATTAAGCAACAATGGCGCATACGCCTCTGGATACAACTTGCACAGGAAGAGGAGGAGGGGGGGGGGGTTTGGGGAGTGGGAAGGGGGCAGGGGGCAGGGACCATGCAAGCGGGCAAAAGGACAGGCATGCCAAGAGGGTGTAGTGCCATAGCTGAGACTCTTACCCGCCTTCTTTACCCCGTGCCTGGGTCTGGCCAGCGATAGCATCCATAATGGCGTCCTGCGAGTACATGCTTATGGGGGTGTTGTACTGGGCGTGGATGATGGTGGCCTTGCCGCCCGGGCCAGGCACCTCAATGGGCTTGTGGGTGGACAAGGCCGAGTCTTTCAAAGCAATGGGGTTGAAATTGGGGAGGTACTCGTTGCTGTAGGTGAGTGGAGTGATTGAATGTGGGGAGGAAGAGGAGGGTGTATTTTGAAAGAGAGAGAGAGAGAAAGAGAGAGAGAGAGAAATGAAGAAAGGCACAAACAGAGAGAGAAGAAAGAGAGAGAGGAAAAGATGGTAGCAGTGGGGTGTGAGGAGTAAGAGAAGGGGAGGATAAGGTGGATTAAAGAGAGGGAAGAGAATTAGTTATGTGTGTGATTTCAAAAAAAAAAAAAAAAACGTGTGAAAAACAAAAGGAACAACAGGGGGCTTTTGAACAACGAGAGGCTTCACCCAACTGTCCCAAAGTCACACCAATCCACCGTCTACAAACACCCACACACAAGCAATTCAAGCGAACCAAAGTACACGAGATCAATAAAAGCACGTCTACAAGCTCACAAGTCACTCTAAAAATCCATGCCAGTGCATTCTGTCGACTGACATGACCTCTAAGCCTAAGTCAGCAAAATCCATTATCCCCCTGTATGACTTCAGAGAAACCACACACAGAAGCACATCTGCACGCTAAAAATACATACTATACACACACCAAATACACACACACACACACACACCAGACACATACACACACCACATGCAACTGCAAATCATTCCACAGACAAGCCATTTGCCACTCTCGTCATTCCATGATCTTAGACAAACAGAACACTGTGGCAGAATGACGCCAGAAATCTCAAGCAATTCAAAGCATGCGTTGTATGTAGCAGTTGAAAGCAATCTGACCAAAAGGCATTTGTTACATTACAAATGACAGAAACTAAGTCAATAAAACAGCACAATACTCTCTATGTTTAAATCTACAGGTGTCCCAGTAAAGCTAGCCAATACAAGCCATATGTTTTCAGAAGTTCTGAACTGTGCACATAAAGTGTGTGTAAGGAGGATATATGGCTGGTATCAGCTTGCTTGACTCATGCAATGAGGACACACTAACCCTTGGCCTGAACACACAACACTCCTACAACAGCTACAGTACAATATGACACCATGCACACTGGTCACACTAAACACCCACACTGTAACCATACTAACTTGGCAGGAGTGTTGCTGATAACCTAAAACATGGAAGAAACAACAAGAAAAAACAGAGAGAGAGAGACAGAGAGAGAGAGGGAGAGAGAGAGAGGGACAGAGGGCAAGTGAAATATTAGTAAGACTATTCAGTGTTCAATTATAATACTCAGTGAATCATCCAAGGGGTCTGAGGTTAATAAAACCTGAAACCTGCAAAGGGAAAATGGCGAGTTAGTGCCCATATGGCCTGTGTCCTTCAATCTGCTCTTTGTCTTCATAGGCTTGGCTTCACTCAGTAAATAGGACTAAAGTAAGCTTCTGCGCAATAAAGAATACACTATCGATCTTGGCCTCTACATATTGATGTTCGATAGTAAGCCGGAAACACACACAATAGAACTGTAAGTAATGACATTATTCAGTGACTTTTAGAGTTTAGGCTAGAGTAAACATGTACAGTGCATTGACGGTGAATTATATGTGTGCTGCCTATCAAATCAAACATAGACTAGTTGTGAAAAAAAATACATTCAGTGAATAAATATTAGCACAGAATTTAAAAAAATGAAAGAAAGAGGACAAAATCAAGAGAGAGAGGGGGGAGATAGAGAGAGAATGATAGAGAGATGCACTAGCAATGCAGGAGAGAAGGCAACTTGAACCCAGGCATTCCATGGCCTTTAAAAGAGATGACAGGAACAGGTGCTTTGCCCTGTCGTCACGGTGACCGAGTAACTCTATCCCCTTAGACAACTGTGAAAAGCCTGCAGCAATCTTGGCTACAGGAACACACCTTTCCTTTTCTCCATTTTCTTTACAAAAATGTAACAGCTCCACAATAATGAATAATGCAAAATTCACATCACAGAATTCCCTATGATAGTTATCATATATGTATTTCAACCCATTATTTCATCTTATTTGTCATTATACTCTATGTTTGTATGTACTGCTGTGTATGTTGCATCACATCCTTCATTTGGGGCCACACTGGAGAACGATGACGACTGATCAAACATGAGGATGTCAGAGTGATTTTTCTCCATTCCGAGCCCCTGTCCAGAGACTCCATAGCAGCCCCTGGCAGGGTAATCAGATTCCGGACGCCAGACGAGAGGCCAGCCTCATGAGGTCATGAGAGAATTTGAGCGATTACCATCTTTAGAATGTTCTGAGACTTCCCCACTTCCATTTGTTAGAGAAGCAGGTAGGTGGCAGAGAGCGGCCACGCCCCCTAACCCTCCTCTCTCTGACCAGCAGCTTTGTGTCAGTATCCAAGCAACACTACTGTGATTCCCTGCAAAGCACAATGCATTCAGAAATATTGATATTTTTTGACTTCAGATATTTTGTAAAATAATAGTGTATAAATTTCTATCATAGGTGATTAAATTGCAAAAAGCATCTGCAGAATAATTAAATAACCAAATTTAAAAACAGCCCAATACAGTCTTATCATACGCAGTCTCTGTGGTATCCCATCTTCAGAAGAACACTGGACACGCTACTGTAGAGAGAGGGAAGGTTCTCAGGGTATAGCCACGCCTCACTGATAGCCTTTTAGCGTTAGCCTACAACGTTTTACGTCGCCTGCTGCTTACATACCCCAGCAAGCCTGCACCGGAGCCCTTATTCTTCTGGCTCTCCTGCAGCATGGCCATCTCCCTGAGGGTCTCCTCGGAGTAGAGACCGATGGGAGAGTTATACTGCTTCCGCTGGGTCGGGCCTGGAGACTGCCCTTTGGCGGGCGCCGCGGAGTTGACGGAGAGGTGGGTGTTTGCCTCGCTGGGAGAGTCTAAAGTGCCAGCAGGGGCATTAAGGGGCACTGGGCTGCCATTTATTTGCCCCTTTGAGAGGGAGAGACATGAGGGGGGAAGTGTGTCATGAAGCAGGGGTGCTCAGAGTGTGGTGGAGGAGCACAGCTCTGGTCTTCAGCACTTCAAAAACCACAGAATTTGCTAGAAAAGCTATCGTAAGATTCCACAGCTATACAACACTCCATGGGTAAGGGGGGCAGTGGTACACTTTGCACTGTGGTCACTAGGGAGCACCCTTCCCCTAAGATAAATGGGAAAATAAGATGCTCGCTGAGCGACTGGGGAAGCTCAGCTCAGGCACTCCTGCCATCAGGGTGAACTCCAGTGACCAAGGTGAACTCAAGTGGCCAGTTTGACCTCCAGTGACCAGAGAGAACTCAAGTGACTAGGGTGAACTCAAGTGACCAAAGAGAACTCAGAGTGAACCTCTTTAGTAGCCTATGCCTTTATAAGTAGGTAGGCTTTACAATACAAGGCAACCATTTTCCATCCCAAATGCACAAATGTGTTTGCATAACCTAATCTGGACTCTTTATATGAAACTGTTTCAATTAAATTAAATTAAATTAAATTAAAATGATTTGTTGTTTCATTTAATGGGCACAATGGAACTTGTCAGGATCATATTATGATACACTATTCAAGCAAACTCTTTCTAAGTGTGTGTGTGTGTGTAGGGGGGGGGGGTGGTTGTCAGTACCTGCTGGTGGGGAATGACGGGCATGGAACCGTCGATTCTTGGGGTGCCAACGGGAAGTGGAACAGGGCGCTTGGACCTGTATTAAAAAATAAAGTACAAAAAATCAACTTAATCAACAAAATATTGCTACTTCTACCCTATAAATACTTTCTTGGAAGATGAGAAGATGACTCCTATACATACAGAAGATATTGATTCTAAAACCTTATCCTTGAGCCTACTGTTAGCTGTTAAACGAACATGACAACTTCCAGACAAAGACAATAATCAATACACTGTTTTGTCAATACCATGTTTTTCTGCTGTAGCAGTCAATTAACCAGCCTTGCATTCTCATAATGCCACCACCACAATAGCAGAACGCCTCAGGCTTTGAATACTTGAGGTTCTAGGAGTAAACAGGGAAAAGGGCTTGTTTTGTTGTTTTTGTGTAAACTGTGTGAATAGGTGAATAGCCTTTGCCCTGTAACGAGGCCCTATAATATGGCCATTGAAACCCTGCTACTAAAAGAGGGAAGCCAAGTAAATGAAAAATCAAGAGAGGTAAAGAGGCATATGCAGGCTAATTGGCAAGCTTTGTTGTTTTGGCTCAGTGAACTTAAAAAATGTATATGCATCAGCACACATGTGTGTGTGTGTGTGTCTGCACATGTGTGTACAAACCTATACTCTAACCAATTTTCTCCTGCTGCTGTTTCAAACACAGAGTTCACATTATACAAAAGATGCAAGCTGATACAGTTACAGGTCAAAACCAAAAAGTTGACCCCCCCCCCCCCAACACCCCACCCTACCCCCAACAAAAAAAAATCCTCTCGGGTATGCACACATCAAAACGGAAGGATTGGCCGCTCCTTTTTAGGGCCTTTCTTCAGTTCCTCGTGGCGCTCAAGCCTCCAGTAAACCATATTTGATCTCGCTACTGACTTATCAGAATTGCAGCCTCGGCTCGGTGAGATTAAGGCTGTTTTAGGAAAGCCATTACTGCAGGATTAGAGGCGAAGCGGGCCGGGCCCACAGGTTTGGTCCATATGGGGAGAATATACAGTGGCAGCTCCTCGCATACCCCTCGCCTCACTGTTGCTTCAAGGATTACGAACACACACCTTTGTGTTACACAAGAAGCTAGGAGGCTAGGCTAGGCTAGGCAGCCATTTTGATGGCTTCACCTCATGGTAAGGTCAGGGAAGTGCAGGAGGAGCAGGATTCAATCTCCCATTTTGATGCAAGAGGAAGAGGGAAGACTTAGCAGAAAGTACCTGAGAGGTTGTTGTTAAAAGTTGCACAGACATGCTGTGACAACAACTGGTGGCCTGTCAAATGCTGTCAGCCACTGTTTGAAAAGGGTGTCTGTCTACTAAATCACTTCCATGCCACAGGCACACAATAGACTTCCCCCAAACAATCTCCATCCAGATATTTTGATGTTAAAACCATCTAGCTTTCCATTGTGTGCAGTGCAATCAGGGACATTGTTGGCTGTGACAGATCGAACACCACTGTCCATCCTAAAGCCAATTGGAATGAAAAGGAAAAGGCATGTTGTTGTTTTTTGCTGTTTGCCTTTTTTTTTGGGGGGGGGGGGAACTGTGCAAACAAATAAATAAATAATACAGCCCAATTTTTTTCAATGACCCTGTTCTGACATGTACAGTGTGAGCACCAGTAACATAAACGTGACAAGTTAAGGACAGGAAATGTTTCCACAGTGGAGAATAATCTGAATCTAATCTTATACGTTTGCATAAATAGGCTACCTATTTCATCTCACTGAGCCTATTTACACAGTTTAAGACACAAAACAAATAGCCTTCCCAATCTCAGCACAAATAATGCTAATGTACATTGCTTGAGCAGTCAGAGAGACTTCACCTGTCAGATCAGTCCCATGCAGTTCTGCTAAATAGAAACAATACATTTCCAAATGGACATCCTAGGGGCTGTACTGTATTTGTAGAAGAGTGAAAAGAGACAAAGTGTGAGAAGAAATCAAATGTAAAAGGATGACAAAAAGCCATCAGTCTAAGGCGGCTCGGCTCGGCTCAGCTCGGCTCAGCTCACGATGAAGCACACTTTCACACGAATCACTTCCGTCACATTAAACACCATCGCCTGGCGCCCTTTTTAATTGACTGCAGAGGAGGGTGAAGCGGGGATAGAATGCAGTGACCTTTCAGAGCACAGTACCTTACTAAGATGCCTCCCTGAAGGCTTTCCTATACATCCACACATGTGAGTCAAGGAGACAGGCTCGACACCTTTGAGGACACATGCAATATTTTTCGAGCCCTCGTGTTGCCTGTTGAATTGAACCAACTACAGCATATAAGAAGATATCAATTCAAAGAACGTTATTTTTCCATCAGGAACTATAGGAGCATGGAGCTAAGTCAAGGAGAGGACTTCAAGGTGAAAATAGAAAATGGAAATCAGGGGTCCACTAAACCTTGGGCTGTGTATGAGCACTATAAGACTATAAGAAAAGGGTAAGGATTTTCTTCACAGCAGGCAGACAAAGCTGTGTTTCGCTCTAACTGCTTGAAAGATTGAATCATTTTAGATTTTATAAATGGCCAACTGATTTTATACATTTGTATATACAAGGTCAATATTCCCTCTGATATACGAACGTAGCCTTGCCTTGGACTAAAAAAGAACTTTAATTTAATTTCTGGTAAAAAAAAGATCTCAGTTTAGTAAAATGGCTCATAATGCATTGTTCATGGTCTATCATATACAATGAGTAGCCTATCTTTGGTGTCCTTGCATATCAGAAATGCTAAAGAAACATCAGCACAATATCCACACTGCATCGCATGATGAAACCATACCACGCGGTGACCATAGGGCAAACTCAAAGGGCCCTGGCTGTTCATTTTAATTTAATAATTTGATATGAGAGGCTCACATCTTGCTATCAGATGTGAGCTTGTGTGGACATGCTTTTGAGAGCTACTATTTCATTAATTCACTATCTTCAGTCATTCATTTACTATCACCATCATCATCATCATCATCATCAGTCACAGTGTCTGCGGATATGAGAGCAAGTGACTTAGGTCCTCTCATCTATCCTCTTTTAAAGGAGAAGTTCGGTGTGAATCAATGCATAGCTCTGTTGTTCAAGGTCAATGAAAGCTGTT
>JASCQY010000031.1:17334420-17349919 GCA_030264315.1 Sardinella tawilis
GGGGGGTAGGAGAGGGCGGGTTTGATAGCAGGTTGGCGTGATCAGCTGGCGGTGCGGAAGCGGGCCACGTTTGTCCCGCAGGAGCGGCAGTAGGCACCCATGGGCTCTGCCGGGGCGCGCTGGCACAGCACACACAGAGGACTCGCCACCGAGGGGCTCCGGACCAGCCTCGCCCGGGAGTCTGCCCTGGCTAAGGGCTGCTGTTGCTGCTGCTGTTGATGGGCATCCCTGCCGCCCAGGGTGCCTGTATGGTAGCTTGCGGTCCTCCAGTCGCTCTCGGGGGGCACGTCCAAGCGGAGAGGCTGAACGGGGCCCTGGGAGTGTGGGCTGCGGAGCGCGTGGTGCTGGGGTGGTGGTGGCTGCGGCGGCGATGGACCTGGGTCTCGGCTGGCCTGCACAGGCTGCCTGTAGTGGGTTTCTGCGGGTCGATCATGGGGCAAGACGCGGCGGGGGTGGGCGAGGGTGGCGTAACCGGTGTCCAGGTGGCTCCAGTGCCTGGCAGGGACCTGAGGTCCTTCCCTGGCCGCGGGGAGAGAGGACCCAGAGGGAGTTGGCCGGCGCGGTGCCCGCGGGAGCGTGCCGTAGTTCATGGCGACGTTGTGGTAGGAGTCGCGTTGGAGAGCTTCACTCCGGTCAAACATAACCAGAAAGGGGTTGGCCTTTTTATCTCCTGCACAAACCAGCAGCAAGCATTATAACACATAAACACACACACACACACACACACTGGCATAAGGTTAAGGCCCAAAAAACAAGGCTGAGGCTCAAGTAAACAAATATGCACTGGTGAAAGAGAGGCTGATCTGCTGATTGGTAATCTATCGTGAAACTGTGCGTGATATGTTCACATTCCACACTGGAAGCATTAGACAGAGAGGCAGCACTGTGGATCCAGTTGCAGCAAGAGGGATGGGGGGGGGACGAGTGGGGGTAAGGATCACAAAATGACAGTGAACTATGACTGTGATGCAGGTCTTCACCACCCATGCTCCTCAGGACTACATGCCTGCAGCATGGGTGTCTTGTGAGCGTGTGTGTGTGAGAGTGTGTGTGTGTGCGCGTGTCTTCTATGAGGTGTTTGAGAGCGGAGGAGGTTACCTGTGAGTCCCCGAGGTGGCTGCTGGGTTGGGTGTGTCGGTGGGGCATGAGGGTGGGCTGATGGGTACAGGTGCTGGGGGGTGGCGGAGGTTGTGGAGGGGGGAAAGGAAGGAGAGTGGGGGAAGGTGGGGGAGGAAGTGAAGTGGGGGGAGTTGCTATGGTGACGTGAGATGACCCGCGCATCTGCATGCTTTGGCATCCTGGTGACAGAGGACTCCTTTTTGATGGGAGAAAGTAAGAAAGAGAGAGAAGGAGAGAGAGAGAGAGAGAGAGAAAAGGAGAAGAAAGAAAGATCAATAGAGAGAGAGAAAATTAGAGCGGAGAGTGAGAATTAAGAGAGGGAGAAAAAGAAGGGAAGAGAAATTGAGAGAGGGAGTGATACAGATACGAACAGTGAGAAAGAGAGAAAGAGAATAGAGGGAACGAGAGAAAAAGAAAGGTTGAGAATACCAAGACAGTAGAAGAGGGAGGTTGAAGGGGAGACATGAAGAGAGATGGAGTTAAAACAGGCTCACACACAAATGGAAGTCTGTTTTAGGCACCATCTGCATTAACTCAATATACTTGCCTTTAACTTTGTCTGAAACAAGCATGTGATAAATAACTGCTATATTTCACTGTTTATGGTTCACCACAACTCAACTACAATTCTGAATCTGAGTTTCTAATTCTTCTTTCCTGTGTGATGTATCAAGCGCAAACAATGGGTTCTGTTACTCAGTCATAAAGAAAAAAACAAGTCTGCACAAAAAAAAAAAAAAAAATCTTTAGCTTAATTGTATGCAAGTATGACCAAAATTACATTTCTACATTACTGTATAATCACTATTTTCTTGGCTATTGTTCCACTCAGAAGTGGCCAGAAGAGGGCCTTATCCTGGAAAGCCACACAGTTGCAGGTACATCTTTTCAACAGCAGATGGCAGTACAGGTCCACCACATGCACAGTGGGGCCCAGGTGATGGCAAGGGATGGGAGTGGGAGGGGGGAGGGGGATATTGATGATGTAATGTTGTAAGGCACACATGAGGCAATGCTTAGGCTGCAGAGAAGAGCACTTAAGCACAAGAGGTTGATCCAGAGACGACTCAGAGAAAACTCAACCTGCCCAACAGACGGCTAAAATCAGATTAGCCCTGCAGGGACCGTGAAACATAAGGCACCAGTGTGCGTGCGTGCGTGCGTGCGTGCGTGCGTGTGTGTGTGTGTGTGGTGCACATTTGTGTCTTAGCTGGCATTCTTTCACATTTTAAATAATGGTACCAAGAGAGATTTCAAAAAAAAAAAAAAGATGAAGTGTGTTTTCATGTGTGTGTGTGTTTTTGAGTGACAGTACTGTCTCTACATGAACCACAAGCATCACGTGTTGTTGCACATGTGGCTATGACACACTGTGTGTGTGTGTGTGTGTGTGTGTGTGTGTGTGTGTGTGTGTGTCACACTCACAAAGCTGCGGGAGGAAGAGAGCAGCTCAGGTCGTCCCCCGATGACTGTGCCGCTCAGGCTACGGGCGACACGACGCAGGTTCTCCGCACTGTAGGACTCGTCGTCACAAACCCCCACCCCGTCACACTCCACTGCAAGCGCAGGCTGCACGCCCGCACACACACACACACACACAGAGAACCATAGATGCATGAATATGAGTGATGAATGAGCAGCACAAGAGAGCACTTCAAACGCAAACACAGAGTGCTTGTGATGCACAGATCCAAAGCAATAGCAGACAACAGCAGCAGTTCCCCATACTGTGCTAGAGGGCTGATTTTTACGTAGTGCGCTTCCAAATAAACACAGGTGTCTTTCACTTACACCCCACCCTTACACACACACACACACACACACACACACACAGTCAGTCAGTCAGTTTGTCACACACAAAGGCAAACACACAAACACAGACCGAGTCCCTCACATACACACACACACACACACACACACCCCCCCACACACCTTTACCTTAGTGTGTGCCTCTGGGGTGTTGGTGTAGGCAGGTGTTCTGTAGGCGTTCCTCTCGATCTCGGCGGTGGGAGTTTTAGAGCGTCCGAGAGTTCCTCCGTACAGAAGCTTCCTGGCCGCAGAGCCTGTTCACGGGCCAACGGAAGGGAAAAAAAAAAAAAAAAAGTTAATGCAGGGAGAAAATGACTTTTTATTCATTCAATGTCACATCCAATCCCAATCACATTAAATCACGGCCAGGGACCCTGAACAGCCAGGAACGTTGGCAGCGATCCAAGCCCAACCTTACAATATGCCTTTCAACTGGGGCTCCTTGATAATGCACTGGCTGCAAATGGGATAGGCGTCCAAATGAGAGGCTGATGGGACTGGATAGAAATATGAGCAACTGCAACTAGATGAGACTCCTGTGCTCCATATTACATTTCCTGCACTCGGCTTGCGATGACTGTGGAGATGAATGCGTCCTAAGCCCAGCCATTAATAGGATGCTTTTATTTCATGCTCTAGGTAGAAAACAAGCACTGCAGCGAAAGGCTTTGCTTTGCTTTGCTTTGCTTTGCTTCATCTTTGTTCCATTTTTTACACTGCAATGTGAGGCTACTGCATGCAGTGAGAGAATGACAGGGAACACTGTAGAGTAGAATGTGTGCATCATATCAAGCAACATGCTACCTGGGAGTGCTGTCTGATCTGACATGATGCTTCTCACCTGTGAGCTGTGTACCTGGTCTGACATGTTAGCTGTATGGCGTGTACCTGGTCTGACATGTTAGCTGTATGGCGTGTACCTGGTCTGACATGTTAGCTGTATGGCGTGTACCTGGTCTGACATGTTAGCTGTGAGCTGTTTACCTGGTCTGATATGTTAGCTGTGTACCTGGTCTGACATGTTACCTGTGAGCAGTGTACCTGGTCTGACATGCTACCTGTGAGCGGTGTAGCTGGTTTGACATGTTAGCTGTGAGCACTGTACCTGGTCTGACATCTTAGCTGTGTACCTGGTCTGACATGTTACCTGTGAGCAGTGTACCTGGTCTGACATGCTACCTGTGAGCAGTGTAGCTGATCTGACATGTTAGCTGTGAGCCGTGTAGCTGGTCTGACACGTTACCTGTGGGCGGTGAGGCTGATCTGACATGTTAGCTGTGAGCGGTGTAGCTGATCTGACATGCTACCTGTGAGCTGTGTACAGTACCTGGTCTGAGAGCTGGCTGGGGGCTGTGGCCCCGAGGAGTGCGGGGCCCAGAGGAAGCCTGCAGGCTGGCCTGGTAGAGGGAGTCCAGCTCTGAGAGCTCCTCGCAGGGGGAGGCGTCGGTGGTGGTAGCCGCGGGGGAGAGGGCATTCTGGGAGTTGTAGTATCGGTTGACGTTCTCTGCCCAGCGCTCCACGGGCATGCGTGCTCCCGTGCGGGGCTCGGGAGACGGCGAGGGTGAGCGGGGAATGTGCTGGGGGAGCATAGCGCCACCATGGGAGACCTGCGAAGAGTAGGTAAGGTGGGCCGGATCGGCGCGAGCCACGCCCCATCCAGTCCCGTTGTGATTGGCCGAGGGAGCTGGGGAAGGCGGACCGAGGCCGTTGGGCAGCGGGGAGGCGGCGACATGGTTGGAGGGGCGTCTGCTGGCCAAGGTGCCCCCCCACTGGGCGTCCGCTGGGCTCAGGTGTGCCGGCGAAGGACTGCGGGCGCGTTGAGGGTGCAGGGTGCCAGGCGTCTGGGCGGGCACACTGGCATGGCCGTTCCAGTACACAGGGGCGACCGGAGGCTGACTGGGCAGCGCTGGCGGCTTTGCAGGGGGTAGAGGAGGAGGGGGAGGACCCTCCACTATGCCCGCTGGCACGAGCGGAGACTGGCCATTGACTGGCTGCTCACTGGCGCCGGCCAGACCCCTCACATCCCACCTGGGGCCCTGGGTCACCCCACCTGCTGCGGGACGGGTGCTGCCGTCGCCCATCACCCCTTGGTGGTGTGGGTCCGAGGGGGCAAGGGGCTGGAGCAGAGGCCCCGCAGAGGGGTGGGTGGGGTAAGGCTGGGGGCTTTTGGGGGCGGCGTGGGGCAGCACATGAGGAGCAGCCAGGGGACCAGTAGAAGAAGTAGTGGTGGGGTTGGTGGCGGTGGGATTGGTGGTGCTGGTGCTGGTGGTGGAGTCCTGCTGGGCTAACTGCTCAGGCTCCTCCGGGGCCGCTGTCAGAAGAATTCGGATCGGGCCAGAGTCTTCACTGTGGAGAGGGAGAGGAGGGGGAAAGGGGAGAAGGAGAAGGAGAAGGAGAATGAGAGAGAGAGAGAGAGAGAGAGAGAGAGAGAGAGAGAGAGAGAGAGAGAGAGAGAGAGAGAGAGAGAGAGAGAGAGATGGATAGAGAGAGGAGAGAGAGAGAGAAAGCGAGAGAGTGTTACAAGCAGTGATCAAGGGAGGAGGTGTACTATTCTCCACTGTCCCTAAAGCATCTTGCAGAGATCAATTTAGATGGTGTGTGTGTGTGTGTGTGTGTGTGTATGTGTTTGTGTGTGAGTGAGTGAATGTGTGTGTAAGTGTTTGAATGTTTATAAGTGAGAAAGAGAGGGAATGGTTTGGAGCGTTATCTTGGTTTAGATGATCAGAACACTGCAATGCCTTTGGGAGCCTGGGCCTTATTCTTTTGATCTGGTGTGTGCACGTGTGTGTGTGTGTGTGTGTGTGTGTGTGTGTGTGTGTGTATGTGTGTGTCTGAGTGTATGCGGTGTGTGTGTGTGTGTGTGTGTCCCACATAAAAAAACCCTACTTCAGAGCCCTGGCAGAGATGCACATTATGTCATTAGCCTCTTTCATGTTGCCCTGCGGCAGACTGCAGGTGCACACTTCAGCCTTGTGCTTGTGAGGGCCTCACACACACACACACACACACACACACACACACACAGCCGTCAGCAGTACCTGGAGGGCAGCTCCTGCGGTCTCTCCTTCTCTTCCTCCTCCTCTTCCTCAGGCTGCTGTCTGAGCTCCTGTGGCTGCGGCTGCTGCGGCTGCTGCTGTTGTTGCTGCTGCTGCTGCATGCGTTGCTGCAGGCCCCTCGCTCTCCTCATGCATTTTTGCAGCGTCCTGCTATGAGTGTTAGTGCCGCCCTCATGCATGGGAAGCCTGAGTTTAGCTACAGAAAAAAAAAAAAAAAAAAAAAACGCCCAACACAAAACAAAACAGAAAAACAAAGCAAAAATAAACAAATAAACACAAACTGAAAAAAGTAGACAAAATTAAAGTGGGAGGGGGCAACGTAACGGGGGAAAGGAGGAGGAAGGAGGGCTGGGACGGAACCAAGAAGAAGCATCATGGGAAAGCATGCAGAACGAAAAGGAGGAGGAGGCGGCGCACGAGGACGATAACGGAAGCATGACGCAGAGCGGGTGGCATGTTGAGGTGGGTATGGGAGGTTTGGGAGAGGGGAGGAGGGAGGTTACACACTGGGTACGGTGTGGAGAGGGACTCGGCTTCTAGAGCTTTCCGTCACAAATGCGTGTCTTGCGTTAGATCAACAAAACAACCATGGACAAACTCATAGTGGAGAGGATGGTGCAGGTGGTGATGGTGGTGAAGGTGAGGGAACTGACCAACTTAAAAAACAATGGATCACGTTCAGCCATAGAACTCAAAGTAAAAATAGCCGTTGGAACTACCTGGTGATGCACATTAGTCTCTGCTATGTTAGGTTTAGAGGGTGGGTGGGAAGGTGGGTTTAGATTCTCTTTTGAAAGGTGATCCGGCTGAAGAAAGCTGGCCTACTCTGGTGACGTTGCAGGGAGAGGTGGAGGAGTGAGGTAGAGGAGGAGAGACCGGGCTCATTCACTGGGGGGGAAGTGTGTGTGCGCATAACAGTGTCAGCAGTGTCAATCCAGAGGAAATGCACTCGCACACACCCCACACACACACACACACACACACACACACTCACAATCACACAGTGACAGCTGCATCTGCATAAACATAGTCATACTGACACACACACACACACACACACACAAAGCTCTCACACACACAGACAGCAAACAGCTTGTTGACTAAACACACAGTGACCAAACGGACACCACGCTGTTGTCACAGTCTCCTTTTGAGATACCACATGGGTTTCTATGGAGACATGCCCCTTCTGCTCCTGCACAGCTTGAGTGGTCGTCATGGAAACCAAGTAAATAGCATTTTCATTTGCACAAGGCGCCGGGGCAGCTGACCCTGTTCACTATACTGAGCACGCTCTGTGCGGGCCACGTTGAGCCAGCACTGTTTAGACAGGCTAGATTGGCTCCGCTGCCATTACTCATTGTAATGATAGAGGCCTGCTGCCCACGTCTGTGCAGGGGAAAGAGATATATAGCAGCTATAGACTGGTTTCTATGGCCACCAGCCATTTAGATGTCTGGCTGGAGAGAAGGCATTGCTCTTACACAAAGAGAGGGATGGAAGGAGAGAGAGAGAGAGAATAAGAGAGAGAAAGGAAGAGAGAAAGAAAGAGATTGAAAAAGACCTGATAACAGCTGTGGTGTCAGGGGGGACTGCAGAAAGGTTAAAATCTACTCACACACACACACACACACTCCAAAAATGCAGATACACCCTACACAATCATGAAATTGTCACATGCACACACACACGCACGCATTCCCTCACACACACGCGTGATGGTGGTAGTAGCAGCAGCAGGCTGATGGAGAAGGCTGACTGAGAGCTACTTACACACGGCTTCGTTAACTACCGAGAGCGCGGCGGCCACCTCGCCCGCCTGCTCTAAGCGCAGAGACTGATCTAAGAGGGCGTCCGCCTCCGACACGCACCGCTCAAAGCTCTCCCCTTTCCCTGCAGGGCACACAAGCAAGGCACACACTGCTTGAGAGCATGTGTGTGTGTGTGTGTGTGTGTGCAAACACACACACACACACACGCACAACACAGAGAAGTCACAGCGCACCCTCCACCAAAAGAATGCAGAGTTAACCCCACATTTAAAAGCATGCTTGTGCCTATATCCCTCACAATTACACATACAAAAACAGCCAGAAGTGAAATCCCCAATTGAAAAAATCCATCCCCAATCACACACACACACACACACACACACACACACACACACACACACCTAACCTCTTTGTGTTTAATGAGCACTGGGCCTTAAGACCCTAGACCCCTAGCATATCTGGGTTTCCATCTCCACTGCATTTAGAACCATACCCTTCAGAGATCTGACTGGAAGCACTTCAAATTTGTATACAGTCTTCCAGCGTGCATACTAATTGGAAACGAATAGCGTGGATTAAGTCTTGACTCGCTTAAGATGTGATGCAATTCTAGTGTTAAGAGGACTCACTCCATGAGTAGCTTATGTACCGACATCAACGAGTTAATCTCCCCGCTGGTATGGTAATTGGTAATTTGTGAGGATACAGTGGATCGAGATGCACACTGTACAGTAATTTCCTTCCAGAAAGTTCTGAAGATTCAGCAAACAATGTGCAAGAGTGCAGTGGATTGGAGACCCAGTTAGTGTGTAAGGGGAGAGACGTCACGCGAGTGTGGCTCCCTACCCTACCTTGGCTCTGCAGCTGGTCCAGGTCCATGAACTTGCTGGGTCGGGGGTTGAAGCCCATGGCCGCCTCGCGCTCCTTCTCACGCCGACGCTGCTGCTCCTGCTCGCGCGCCCGCCGCGCCACCTCCTCCTGGAGCTCGTCCAGCTCGCTGCGGACCTCGGGCGGGCCTGAACATGGCACACGCACGCACGCACGCACACATACAGTACACACGGACATGAGGACACACAAGCACAGTTGTGAACAATTGTGCACACACACACACACACACACACACACATTACAGTACACACACACACACACACAGACAAACACAGTCAGATTAATGCATTCACTGAAAAATGACTGGATACAAAAGACACCAATGCACACACACAGGCCCCTTCTTCTTGACTTGTAAAATACTTTGAAAAACCCCATGAAATGATGGAAAAAAAGGACACATGCCCACATCCCACATCAACAAACTGTAAATGGCAATCCAAAATATACCACGGTATCTGTGGACTGATCAATGCGGGCAGTTAGGAGTTACGCAAGCTCCAAACACACACACACACACAAACACACACACATACGGTACATCCACACAGGGACACAAACGTGGACGCACACAAACATCCATGTGTACACACACACACACACACACACACACTTGTTACACGCATGCGTACATGCTACCATGCTTTTCCTCTTTTCCTGGAAAACGGCCATTTGTTCCCTTCTGCAGTGCCAGAATCAGACCAGGCAGACATTACAAGCCCATCCGGGAGCAGGATGTACATGTACATCAGCACACTTGGGTGGGCACGCGCGCGCGCCACACACACACACACACAGGGGGAGTGCATGGCTCCGCACACAAATCATTACTTTATATCCACACACTGAAACAACAAGATAAGCAAGGTTATGGGATTTGCTCACTCTCTCCCAGAAATAAACACAAACACACCACCCATCCATCTTGCCACCCACCCACACACACCCACACACACACACACACACACTCCTAACAAAAACAACCTGACTGGTGTGATGTACAGAGCACTTATCCAGTTTATTTCCAGAGCCGCACGCAGATATCCAAACGGCTCTGCCTCTTACCTTGGCTGTTCTGGGCGCTGCCTCTGGCGGCTGCCTGGGCGTCCTGCAACAGGGCACTGCTGCTCTTGGACTTGGGGACGCTGCGCCATGACGGACCCACGTTGGGGGCGACAGGGGGCTTCTTCAAAACCCCATCTCTGAGAGAAGCAGACACAGACAGACAGGAAGGAAGAGGGGGGGGAAGTACAGACAGACAGACAGACGGAGAAAGAGAGAGATATTAGTCACCCAGAACTAGCGTTGTTGTTACTGCTTCAATGTTGTGCTGTGATGTGTAAATAGTGTCTGATGGCACACTGTGAAACAGAATGGGCTTCCAATGCGGGTCGTTACACAAGTGCGCTGGGAGCAACAACAGGTTTCAGATCAATATCTGAATGTTTGTGTATGTTTGTGTATCTGTGCTTGTGTGTTTGTATTGCTGCTTGAATGAGTGTGTGTGTGTGTGTGTTTTGTGTGCGCTACCTGTGTGTGTGTGCGCTGCCGTTGCTCTCTCCGAGCGGCATGTCCAGGCTAACGGGGCTGCTGCTGTTCCTCTCGCTGCTCTCGTAGCCGCTCTCCATCCTCTGGATGAGTCTGGGTTGCTGATGCTGATCCCGATCCCCTCCGTGAGCTCGTAGAGCGGCGGGAAGCGTCGCCGAGCCGCCGCCGTACCTGGACGCTGGGCCATCCATCATCGCGGTCGTCGGCGTGGCGAAGTCTGCTGTCGGCAAAGTCACTGTGGTGGTGGTTGTGGTTGCTGTCGTCGCCGCCGCCGCCGTCGGGTCTGGCTGGGCCACGGGCGAGCCTCCGTCCTCGGGCAGCAGGGCGGCGCTGAGCGGGCTGTAGCCGGCCTGCCGGCGCCGCTCGCGGCTGAAGATGCTGTCGATGTTGAGGGCCTCGCGGCGGGGCCTCCACGCCGGCCTGTAGCGGCCGCCAGACGTGGAACTGGACTTGGACTCGCTGCTGGTGCTGTCGGCCTCCCAGTCGCACCCCGGGGCACCCGGCTCGGAGCTGCCCCCACCAACACCACCGCCACGACTACTACCACCACCACCGCCGCCGGTGGAGGGGATGAAGGAGGTGGAGGAGGAGAGCTGGCGGCTGTGGATGATGTTGCTCATGGTCTCCTTGAAGTCCCGCAGGCGGCTGCCTGAGGAGGGCTTGGGCGCTGTGCGCGGGGCCTGCTGCTCCTTTAAAGTCTCACCTGCACAGAGAGGGACAGAGAGGAGGGGGGGGGGGGGAGGGAGAGAGAGCAAGAGAGAGAAAGGGAGAGAGAGCGAGAAAGGGAGAGAGAGCAAGAGAGAGAAAGGGAGAGAGAGCAAGAGAGAGAAAGGGACAGAGAGCGAGAAAGGGAGAGAGAGCAAGAGAGAGAAAGGGAGAGAGAGCGAGAGAGCGAGAAAGGGAGAGAAAGCAAAAAATAGAAAGGGAGAGAGAGCGAGAGAGAAAAGGGAGAGAGAGAGCGAGAGAGAGATTTAGGAGATGGTGAGGAAGACACACATGGGAGAAGAGCACCCTGGGGTGGCTGCACTTGTCACTTGCCCTCCTCTGACTCAGACATCAAACGGGAGGAGGGGAGGAAAGACCGACCTGGAGTATATAACACAGACAAGGCTGTTACAGGGCAAGTGGCCTTTTCAGTCCAGTGCCACGGCCTTTGAGCAGGAAGAGGCCCAAGCGCTATTTAAATACCATGCAGACTACACAGCACCTCCACAGTGGCTTCCTGCATGCAAAACTCATCCAAACTACTGACACGCAGAGTGAACCGGCTATGGTCGTATCGGTCATGCCATATTAGACATTCTATCAGAGATTTTGAAACGGTTTTCGGGCAACAATGTACAGTCTGCCAAAAAAATAAAATGATAAAATAAGAGATAGTTTGTAGCTTGTGATATTGTATGCTAAATGACAAACAACAGCTGTATACCGTAAGTGGTATAATCAATTATAATATTCTAAACTCAAAACACTTTTACAGTCCTCTCAGACTATGGCCTAAAAAGATTGTCTCTTGGATGGTGTTTCTGATTGGCCACTGGCCTTGCCTACCCTCGCTGTGGTAGCCGGCTGAAGATGCCTCGTCTGTCCGGGACCCTCGATTGCGCTCCTCGAAGCGCCGTGGCCGACTGGAGCTCCTCTTCCTGTCTGTAGTCCCGCCTTTCCTGTCCGCTAGGCCGGACTTCCTGAGTGTGTGGCGGGACAGTGGCTCACTGTCCGTCACTGGGCCTGGGGCACCAATGATAAAAACCACACCATCAAGACATCCCGTAAACTCTTACTCACACGTACACACACGCACACACACGTACACACACGCACGCACTCGCACATGTTGCGTTATCACTTAATTACATGCACAAGAATATCTGTAAAAACTACCTACTACTAGTTGTCACTGCATGGACAATTCACACACACACACACACACACACACACACACACACACACACACACACACACACACGTATCCTGCTTTGATCTAAGGTTGAGTGGTGATACCATCACGTCCTGCCTTGATTCCAGCCCTTACTGACCTAACTCTCCTCTCAACTTCTACAGCACCTCTTATCTGATCTGATTTCAAAAACCTCTGAGAAAAAAGAAAAAAAAAAGAAAGGAGGGTTGAACTATAATAGCAAAAAAGAGTACAGAGGCACTCATCTTTCTAAAGCTTCGGCATCCCTCTTCTGCCAAAGCGTGAGTGAGCCGGGAGACAGAAGACCTCCCGTGCCTCTAGCCTTTGCTCTGATGAGGGGGTAGAGTCTCTCTCTTCGGTAGCGTCTGGATAAAGACCATAATAAGCGCAGCCTCAGACGGCCTAGCAGGGTTATGTGTCAGTCGAACGCGCGAACGCTGCCAAGAAAGCCAACGCAGCAGGAATTCATCGGTTCCACGCTTGTTGGCTGGCCACGCTTGTCGACTTGCAAGGCCAAGACATTTTTTTCGGGGGCCTGTTCAGCTGCCTCCAGTCAAAAGGGACTGCTGTGCCACTATGTGTGCCGAGGAACTACATTTGCTATGCTGCCCCCCCCTCCCCTCCCCCACCGTCCCCCTCTCAACACCCTCTCCCCAAGAGGGACCATTTCAGACGTCGCCTCCCTAAAACGTCATGTGGGGAGGCTGTTTGGGTGCCCATCAGGCTGCTTTGTGCATCAGTCAACAGAAAGTGACTGTTGATGCTGTAAGAAAGGCACTGTGGGCTAGCCACGCCGCTACGCGTCTGTCTCGAGAGGACGCCACTGTTACAGCTATAAGCGAGTGGAGCGGAGCGCTGCGCTGCGCAGAGCAGAGGCAGAGGCGAACTCGAAAGCCTATAAATGTTTCAGGCAAACTTTTGCATTTATGAGTTTGACAGTCTGTAGGTGGATGAAGGCAGGAGCGTGGAGGCGGAAGGCAGGCTGTGCAGACTTGTTTGTGCCAGTTATTTCCATGACTGTTTAAGTGGCTACATAAGATGTTAAGTTGCTGGCTGTGGAGTCTGGAGTCTGCATAGGTGAAGACTGTGTGTGTGTGTGTGTGTGTGTATATATATATATATATATATATGTATATACTGTATGTGTGTGGGTGTGGGTGTGTGTGTGCGTGGGTGTGTATGAGGGAGAGAAATAAATTCAGCTAAGGCGTATACAATGTGTATGTCTCTGTGGGAGTCTGGGGGGTATACAGCGTGTGTGTGTGTGTGTGTGTGTGTGTGAGTGTGTGTCCCTGTCTGTGTGTGTGCGCCAGGTGGAGGTGGACATTGTTAGGGAGTGCATATCGGGCGCCCGCTGGGTTTCGGCGTACCTGTGGTCTCCAGGCTGCTGTGGGAGGCTGCGTCGTTGTCAGGGTTACAGATGACGGTGCCCTGGGAGTCGGAGGAGAAGTGGCTGGCCATGGACTCATGGTGCGAGTGTGAGTGCATGTAGCTGTAGCTGTCTGTGGAGGAGTCTGTGCGTGTGTCGCTCGAGATGGAGGGCTCACGGCCTACAGAGAGACAGAGAGAAAGAAAGAAAGACAGAAAATGAGAGAGAAAGAAAGACAGAAACATATAGGGAGAGAGAGAACACAGAGAGAGAGGGAGAGGGAAAGAGAGGGAGAGAGAGAGAGAGCACAGATGCAGAGACAGAGAGAGAAAGTGAGAGAGAGAGAGCACAGAGGCAGAGAGAGAGAGAGAGAGAGAGAGAGAGAGCACAGAGGCAGAGAGAGTGAGAGAGAGTGAGAGAGAGCACACTCCAGCGACGTTCAATAATAAATACTCCTATGTGCTGTGCCGCACCAGCGCCCAATATTGCATCCATAAGGGCATCATTACATTTGCTTTTTGCTCTGCCATCATCAAAAAGCCCTAAATGTACAAGCGCGCAGTGCTGCATCATCATAACAGCTAGTTTGCTAACCACAGTCCTCTGCACACACAGTCAATCAAAGCAGCACAAACATGGCCTGTAATATATTACAGCCTGGCTACAGCAGCCCAGCTGAGTGCTACTTAAAATACTCTCCATCTTTCCCATTGAGAAATGGCAATGATATTGCTGTGCTGCTACACTTGAGGCAGCTTCTCCAGAAAAAGACAGAGAGAGAGAGAGAGAAAGAGAGAGAGAGTGAGAGAAAGAAAAGAGAGGAAGAAAGGGGGGGGGGGGGTGGTGATGGGTGTCGTACCCGAGTCCTCGCTGTCGTAGTAGGACTTGTTGAGGTAATGCAGGTCCAGTCGAGAGGGCTGGTCCTGCGCTGACACCGGCGTCCCCCGGGGGTCAGCATAGAGCAACAGCAGCGGCTGGTAGTGACCCTTGATGCAGCGAGACACCACGTCCTTCCATTTGGGCCCGATCTGACGAGGGGAGAGAGAGACAGACAGAAAGAGAGAGCGGAAGAGAGGGTGGGTGAGAGGGAGAAAAAAACAATGTGAAAAATCAGTGCGATAGCGCTGAGAGCAATGTCACTTGGCTTCCTGTGACTCAGTGCCCAAATGTTGGCGGTGACGTACGCTTCCCAGCAGCACAGCAGCCCAACTGGAAAGAGAGAGAGAGAGAGAGAGAGAGAGAGAGAGAAACTATGGCTCCCACAGACGCACAGCTATGCTGCGCTATGCTTACGCGGCTAAAACTGCAGATAAATTCCTTCCTTCCGATGGACACTCGAGATGGAAAACAAGAAGAATGTTTCACAAACTCGTAATGCCTCTCAGTTTTGGCTCCCAGTACTTGAGCTGAGCTTACCCCACAGATACTCCATGGATTTCCAAAAGGAGGGATTCACTTCACTGCGCTGCCTCCATCGCCACTGTGGCAGGATGTCCGGACGGCCCTATCGCAGTAGTACTGAGTGTGTGTGTGTGTGTGTGTGTGTGTAAGCTTTTTAAAAAGTGTGAGCCTGTACGACGAATGTGTGTGTGCGTGTGTTAAGTGTCAATGTGTCTGTGTACTGTATGTGCTCGTCATCTGCTTATTCGCATAACGTCCCAAAGTGTGGGTGTGAACATTTGCTCACGTGTGTGTAAATGTGTATCTGTGAGTGTGTGTGTGTGTGCGCGCGCGTTTGTACGTACTTGTGCGTGCGCAAGTGTGTGTGTATATGTGTGTGTGCGTGCGTGTGTGCAAGTGTGTGTGTGTGTGTGTGTGTGTGTGTGTGTGTGTGTGTGTGCGCGCTTGTCTTTTCCACTGGCAGTGGTCTGTGATTGGCTGATCCCCCCCCCTCTTGGCCCAGCTGAGGCGTAGACAATGGAGGGATATCCTTGTTTTCTGTCCACTTTTGTCCGGCCCTCTCGGCCGCTCACGTGCTAGGCTTACTGTGGGCTGCTGGACCCAACACCCCTCCACC
>JASCQY010000031.1:17372427-17395894 GCA_030264315.1 Sardinella tawilis
CCCCCCCCCCCCCCCCCCCGCCCCCCCCCCCCCCGATAACGTAACCAGCACTCGTCTACTGAAGGGCCTTATTAGCTTTCAGACGACAGAAGACTCAAGCCCTGGTAAACAACAAGGGTCACCACATGGCTTTGGACTGGAAGACACAGCAGACTGGTAAACAAGTCTACTCATAATAACAATAAGTGTCACAAGTACCTGGCCTCCGCACAGCTGCATAACAAGGGACACACACTGGAAAACACACATTCTTACATGACAAGACATTTGTACATACGGAAAGGATTTTAGGAGATGGAAATTTAAGAAAAAAAAGCTTTTATGCATTCCTCTCAAACTGTGTCTCCACAAAGCTGTCGACTTCGGTTTATGAAGTCACGACACCTAAACCCAAGTCTAGACAGCAGAGAAACAAAGCAACTAGCATCCAAGAGCTTCCCCGCCACGATGGTGGCTAAGAGCTTTGCAGAGGTTCGGACCAGTGGCATGCCAAGAGATGCCTCTTCCTGCTTGCCACATCAAATCACAGCAGAAGGATGCGGATGCGGCACGCTGGCCTCCCAACTCCCCGGGGGCCACGGAAGCAATGGCACATTCCCATCAATCTGCTTCATATCAGAATCCAGCCAGCACACAATTACGCCTCACGGCGACTGACATCAGCTAAAAGGCCAAGCGATGCTTGTCACCCCTGGAATGTTCCCAAACCCCTGTCTGAGGCCTGCACTCAATTAGCTTACGCTCAAAACAAAGGGTAGAGATTCTCATGATGGCGCTTTAATTGTTCTTTAAACGAAAACATCCTTTTCAAATTGATTTATTTCAGCGGCAGCCAACAACAGCGGCACACAAACGTCGCGGCGGAACGGAGAACTGGAGGGGACAACCAACCCCTCTGCTACTCCCGATTAGCTTGTAATGTAATGACACTTGGCCTTTTAGTTTGTCGAGATCGCAACACAAGCAGAAAACCTAATTAGACAAAACAAAAATCAATAGATTTATTTTTACAGAGAGCGTTGTGCACACAAATAGCGAGTCAAAATATCCGACAGCGCAACGGCAAGGCCATTAAGTTAATTTTAGTCATCCGGCCTTTCTTGTCAATCAGGTGGCCAATTACAAAAAGGAAATGTGCTTTTACAAATGAGTCAGAATTAAATTAGTGTTGCTTTGCTTCACCGTGGGAGGAAAAAAATAACATCTTTAATTCTTGGGGGACAACAATGGCAAATCTCCTGAGGTAATCCAAGTCTAAACATCCCGACACCATTTCAAATATGGTTTGGATTAAACAAATAAGCTCTGATCAAATTTGAATTAAAACCATATAAAAGCAGACAGCAAAAAATCCTTAATCCACACCTTGGTCCAAATTCTATATCACTGCATATTAACCTATCGATAGGGAGGTAGGAGACCGCTAAAACCTTCACTGGCACCCTCCCCAGGGCCCGGCTTCGAGCAGTTATGCAACACAGCGGTCTCTGGACAGTGGAGTGGAGTGGAGTGGAGTGGAGATGAGAGGAGAGGAGCGCTGCCCTGCCTCCATCGGCCCACGACACCCCCCTCTAATCACCTCTAATTCCGCTACTTGGCTCCCCTCCAGGGGCGAGCTACCACAACGTCTGCTTGCCAGGCTCTGGAGCTGGGGTGGCCCACTGAACCGCTTCTTGTGCCAAGCAACCCGGAGCAGTATTAAATACAGGTGCAAAACGCTAACAAAATGCTAACCTCCCTTCCAAGTATATTTTTCTCTTGTTTGAACATAAACTGAGTTCTAGAAATCCTCTAAGAAGAAACAGTTAAAGCGAAACAGGGGACCAAGCAGGCCGCCGCCTGCTCATCTTCTCGGAGGTGTGAAGATGACTTGCACTCACTCCGCCTGCCATATTTGACAACACCGTCTGACTTTTTCACGCCAGCCATCGAACATTCATGGTGCTAATGAAGTCGGCCCAGTCTCAGTCACACCCTTGTCTGACACTTCACTTCCACTGGCCATCCTCACCTCTATACCAGCGCTGAAAATGGGAGAGCGTGTGCGTGATGGTTGCGATTTAAAAGATAAAATATGCAACATCAACTTGCATTAAATCAAACCTTATAACTATAATCCACATCAAACCACTGCAGATTCCTCTGACCACCAGCCAATTTTCCATCTCTGGGGTTTTGCCCTCCCTCTTCAACTCTGGCACCTGATCAACAAAAGAAGGCAGGGGAAAAAAAAAAAAAAAAAAAAAAACAGCAAAACATCTGTCGTGAGCTTGCATGCCAGTAAATGTCAGCTGTTACAGGATTAATGCTGTCCTTCTAATTGTCTTTATGTCGCATTACTAATATTATGTAACCAGCAACCGCTACCCTACCTGAGCGTGGAGCTGGTTGAGCAACCACTACTCTAAAGCAGGGGGGATGTGTTCTATTTACAAACACAACACCCAGTACAGACCCTGTTCCACCAGTCTGCATCACAACAGCCACCAATACAAGAGGAAATGAACTGCCATGGGTACTACCCACTCAGGCCATGAGTACCCGCGCTATATATGCCAATGTGCGTAGGCTGCTGGGCCTTCTTGTTTAAGACAGTGCGTAGAGCTCTGAAAGTTCAGGTAAAGTATATGTGCAGACAAAAACCCTGAAGTCTGGATGTCCAAGACATTAGGGCATTATCAATCTAAACACAGGCCCAAAACACAGTGCATCTGTGCAAGAAGAGAAGAGAAAACGTGAGGCGGGAGGGAGGGAAGGAGGGAGATAGAAGGAGAGAGAGACAGAGAGAGAGAGAGAGAGAGGGAGGGAAAAAGGGCACAGGTGACAGATGACCGAGGGCAGCTAAGATGTACCTCTTCATTTTGTAATGTGACAGACGGAGCCAGTGGGGGAGTAATGGAAAGAGACAGCCAGAAAAATGAGAAGAGGAGGCAGGGTATGAAATAATAAAATGATTTCCAGAGCGATAACGACAGCAGAGTGAAGAAGGCGAGAGAGACAGTGAGTGAGAGCAGGGGGAAAAAAGGGAAGAAGCGAGAGGGCAAGGCAGAAAGGGAATGCATGAGAAATTGCACATAATGAAAGAATTAAACAGTGAGAAGGAATCCAAGGAGGGCATTGCCATGGTCACGCAGGGCGGCTTGAAGAAGGGTGTGTGTGGATGGGGCTGGGGGGTAACTGTCGTGAGCCTGGGCCTGGGCACGCACTCCCAATGCCTGCACATCTTGTTCAGTGGGCACCCGGCACTCAGCATCACTTTGTCTTGGCAACCACTGCCGTTTTCTTTCTCACCATCTGTGTGACAGAGAGGTCACCGGAATCTAGGCCAAAAACATGTGCATTCTCCTGGCCACAAGGAATGAGAAGGAGCACATAAAGGCAACGTGAGTCTCATCTACCAGAGTCAGTCTAAGCATGCTGCATACAGATACCAAATCAAAGCCAGAGGGCATTAATACCTAGATGCAAAACATCCTTTCCCATTTACAATATAAACCAAGACAGTCTTGAAACGAGATGACAAAGGGTTAATATAGCATGTCCTGCAAGTAGCAAAATAAGTGAGAGCCTACAGCACACTTGTTTGTCTCCTGTGTCACTGCCATCAACTACAAGACAGACAGGAATGAGGGAAGACCAGAGTAGGGTACAGTTTTTTTTTTTTTTTTAAAGGATGACCCTTCCATGTGTGTAGTTTTGGGTTCATGACAAACGCTCTGTTGATTTTGAAACGACTATGTCTGTGCCTACAAATGAGTAGTGAAGTGCAAATGATTCATTCAAATGATGAGGATTTCGTCTAGACAAGTACACAAAAGAGGCCACCTAAATTCTTGTGAACAAGTTAGCAGGTGTAGGGCACAACTGTGCAAGTGCTACAATGTCACTTATAAGTTGGCTCTTTAGTATGCATACGAAGCTTCTTGCTTGACAGATGAAGACATTATCAGTTTCACGCATTGTTACACAACAAAACAAGTAGGTACTGTTTGTTTCCAATACATCAAAACTATTTCTTCACATAGCCTATTCTGGACGAGTACAAGAACTTTAGAAGCCGCAAAAAGTGATAAACTTTGTAACGTTAACTTTATGTCCAGCTGCCTGTTGCTACATTAGCAGTTTAGACATGGGTCCATCGCTTGTGCGCTGTTGTGTTTGTGTCTCGCCTGAAGCTAGAATCGAGAAAACATGTCGGAATGAATGGTAAAGGTAAGAAAAGTATTTCGTTTATGAGATGCCAAGGAGTTCCGAAGAACTACCATTACAAAAGTTTTACTTCATGATAGTTTTACCACCGGCATTTACGTTCATTCTTGCTTCCTCGCGACATCCCGACTGAATGGCCAAAAATACACTCATACTAATACTCATTTTAAACTAAGCATTCTTTGTTTAAAGTAGCAAATGTGGTATTTTTAATGAATGAGTGGCTTGCCCATTGTACAGATAAACCACTAAACCTAGTGGTTTACATATGAGTCCTCATCCGGTCTCGTCTTTCAATCCCGTTATCCCTGAACAAAGCAACTTACCTTTCCTCATCCACTTTTGCAACAAATGTATCCACCGCTAGCAATAGGCTATCGGAGAAGTTTTCTGCTTCTCAGTGAGGCACTGTGATTTGCGTTAGCTTCGCAGCCTGCTGGTTCGGAGAGCCGAATTCATTTTCAGCTCACCAATTACTGTGTGCACTGAACTCTTTATAATACGTCGCTAGCAGCAGGGTAAAGAATTGGGCGGGGGGAAGGGTGACGCCATTACCTGTCGTTGGGAACAATGATAATTCTCCTCGTCGAGCGGTACTTGGGTCGAGCCGAAAGTTGACATTCGCTGCAATTTCCTGTAGCAGAGAAACAACTTCGTCTGCAGCAGTGTAACTTTTAAACTATCAGTGGCCAAATGACAAGAAATCTTCTCCATGGCATTTGTTGGGATGCCGCGATGCCTAGAGGGCGGTCGGTTTGGAGAAAACAGGCGCACGCAAAATCCGTTTATGTCCTGCTGCGACAGTATGCTGCATGAAAATTAAAGCCTGCAATGATGCGTCGAGCTTAAATGACTCGTGAAATTCATGGAAATATTCTGCATTTAGTGTAGAGCCTTCTTTAGCCCAGGGTAATGACAGAAACGTAATAACTTAACGGCCTAAATATATCTTCCATATATTATCTTTTGGTTTGTACTTAAATAGCATGCACTATTAAACTCATACAGCAGGTCTTTCCATCCTGACAAAAAGACAAAGTATTATTTATTGGGCCTATGTACAGTATTGTAAAGGGATAACTCAAGACTTGATGTAACAGATAATCTTCCCGAGTATTATGTCATACCAAAGATGTTAGATAAAGACTTTAAAACTGATTTTTCAGTTTTTACAGTAGTCAGATACCATTAAAGACATAAGTGAGCGAAATCACACATCCACACATCTACAACTTCTGAACATGCACACTGGCACAGTGAAAGGTGTCTGGTGACTGGTGACAATGTGACATTCATGATTGTAACATACTAATTGCCATATAACGCTAGGCTATTCTCATTCTCAAAAAAAGAATGCTGTAGAACATTCACTGCCAATGTTAGCTTTCCTGATAAAACCTACAACATGATTATTAGTGCCACTCAATATTTCTTTTTCTTTTTTTTTTTTTTAATATACATTTCTCAGTTGTACATGGGCAATAGGTTGGCTGCATATAACTTAACACCCTTCAACAGAGATGTTTGTTCATGTTTTTCATCAATGAATATAAATCTTTTTAGGCTATAACACAATTGTGTCTGCTATTATACTTTTGTACTTCTGTATAGCCTGATATGCTGCTGTACTTATTGCTGTTGGTTTAAAAAGCTCTAGATCTAAAAGGCTCTGAGAACACTAAAAGATCTTCAAACATTATTTACAAAAATGCGGAAAAAATAGCAAATGCCTTGAATAGCATTTTGAAAAGAAACAACACGAGAGACAATCCAAAACTGAATTCTGTAGTGAACTGAATTCAGGAGCTTGTTGAACGTCTGCACAGCAGACATGTTTACAGGCTGTCTGATGGCTGAAAGAAAATTACAACCCACACTGGATGCTACTCCTCCTCCACCCATGGATAATTAACAGGGCAATGTTACAGTTTAATCTGGAGCTGAGCCAGGCGAGAGGGGGGAAAACAGTCCAGGCCTATAGTCTGTGTGTAACCCGGAGGGGATGTGGTTGGGCAGGAGGGAGGGAAACATTGCCTATGTTATGATTCTCATGGACTTCTGTCTGTGTGACAAGTTGGGTGACCCATGGTGCCAAAAAAAAGGCTATCCATGCACCATAACAAAACAAATGCCCCTCTCACTATCCCTATGTGAACCACTGAAGCCTTCTAACTTCTAGTTATCTAGGTTCATCATCATTTGTTTAAAACAGATGAGGATTCTGTAATGGAACCTATAATGGCAAAAGTGTGTAAACAGCCACGGCTTTGCTACAGTAAACACCAGGCATGGCTCAATTACTTTATATCCCAAAGGGGGAAAATAGTATGCCATCATGTTCATATATTAGCACACTAGCACAGAGATATTTTAGCCAAACTCAACAAAGAATCCTTGATAACAGAACAGAGGATTCCTAATTACAACATGGCAATTTAATTTTGATTTAATGCAGATCTGAGAGGGTGTCTGCGGCTTTGAGTTTGTTCCCACAGCTGGTAGGTCATAGGATTTTAGATTCACAATAGGCCACAATCCTAAAGAGATAACATGCCAGATTTTAAACAGTGGAGCTTACGGAATAAGTCAATGAAAGCTATAGCCTTTTGCACTTCAAAAGTCAGAGCCATGAGTAATCACATAGGTTTGAAGTGAAAGCCATGAGCCTAAACTAACACATACTCAATCTCTATCCTGCAGGAGTTAGGGTAGCTCAGAAAAAAAACAAGGGCTAATATGTAACTACTGACAAGCTTAAACCATTCGCAGAAAGGAGGGTGGGGGTATGTGGGGGGAACAATGCCTTGATTCTCTCAGTACTTGTCAAGCGATTTGTGTTGGGAATTAGAACAGTTTCCCACCATGCCACACCCCCAACCCCCAAGACAAATGCTGATGTTGAAAACAAAGAATTTTACCCGCAGTAACAATGCCACCTCTTTCAGTTCAAAGCTTCCTCTATTCTTACCCCAGAAGCTTTGTCTGGCCTATTTACAGTGTGGTCCAAAGTAGTGGTCCAAAAGCAACCCAATTAACATTTTTGGTTTAAATGTTTTTTTGTTTTTGTTTTTTCAATCTCTATTAATTTGCATATTTTTGTAAACTGATGCCATCACAATACTTTTTTATTTATTTATTTTTTCCAAAACAACAGTGTGTCATAAATCCATGCTGGTCCACTGAGAGGCCCAAGATTGGCAGTTCCCTTCTGAAAGACATGAAAAACCTGTAGGCTACATAACCTGTTTTTCCTTGAACCTGAACTACTAAATGCACTGCGGGAAATATTGGCCTTTTCTTTAAAAGAAAATAAATCCACCATGGCTACTAGGCTACTACTCACATAGAGAAGAAATGTCAAACGATTTTACAGTGTTTGAAGACCCGTCTCCCAAACAAGATATCAGAACAACAACTACCACATCCTGCTCCTGTTCTGCTGTAACAACAAACAGCAGCAGCAGTCCAAACAGCCAGGAGGAAAACCTGGAATAAGAACAAGTAGTGCTCAGCAAATATTGTGTCCAGTATGTCCACTTCCTGTATGACATCACTCTTTGAAGGGCACCGCCCACACACACTCACACACACACACACACTCAGTGCTGTGCCTACTGTGTCAGATGATTAACCCTGAACATTATTACCCTCAACGCCAGGGCCTCAATTACTCATGCAATCAAGCCATGGTCTAATGACTTAACATAACAGAAGCGGACACAGTTCAAATAGCTGTTATTAACTATGCATTTCACAACAGTCGTAATGTGGACGACAGAGTGGGGTGGGGTTGGAGTAGGATGTGCTCCTGTGTGTCTTTCTTTAGTCACTTTTTAAGAGGATGACACTGCTCTTAGTCACCAAGAATTTTTTTCCCCTCTTTTCCCTCTCCTCACTCACGCTCTTTCATTCACTCACTCACTCCCCCTTCCTCCTCCTCTGATCTGGCAAGGACAAATGACAACCTATTCACAACAAAACAGGTCTGGCATAAATCAACCAACAGCTATTAGGCTTAAAAAAAAAAAAAGTTTGCCACAGTGGCTTTAAATAAAACAAGACATAAAAAAGGCGAGCAGGCTTAGGGAAGAACACTTTTCCATTACAAGTCGAGGAGAGGACGGAGGCCGCATTCAAGCTCTTCACCCAACCATGCGAAATATTCCTCTCGATATGACATCACCTCCAGAGGCATTTCCCTCAGTTGCACACCACACAGGCATGGTGCCCTTTCCACTGACTCCAGTGCTCTTTACGAATCAACCAGGCAGGGGCCACATACACTATAATGGGCACAAACAGGGCTATAGCTCTCTGTGTTTGCACAAACAGATACAGGTATGCTAATCCCTGCCACCAGCCAAGAGACAAGCACCATTAGTCCGGCACAACAACAGAGCTCTTTCACTGCACCACCACCGCCGCTGGATATTTCACAGTGAGAATTCAATTCAAATTTGCCACTGTATATCTATTACACTGTAGCCATTAACCGTGACTGAATGAGCACAGTGCCTAAGCTTCTGTGCAGGTAAATGTGGCCGTCAGAAGGCTTACTTACTACAGTCCCATTCATTGACTGCTGAGCATTTGTCACACCTGTCAGCCACCAAAGCCGCAGCTAATCCCATTGGTCCTGTACTCATGCAAGATAACCTTTCCCTTTGACACAAAAGGCTCTCTTAACATGTCAGAGGCGGTTTTTCGAGCACTCACCACGTCAAGGTGGTTGTTCTCCGTGTCCCGGACACGACAGCTGCTACATTACCAGAGAACTTTACACACATCTCCCCAGGTGACACAGAAACAATGACATCATCCCTATCGGCACACACCTGTTTCCTCAGGAAGGCCCCTCCCCTCTTCCCGCCTACCTCCCATGGCTTGCTAAACCTTTAAAGAGACAAGCCTCTGAGGCCAAAGTTCAGTCTCGCTGTGGTTTCAATCCCTCCACCTACCACTGAAAACATGCCAAGTACTGACCATAAGGAATAGTTTCAGATTTAATTTTTGAATAATCGATTTATTAATTTGAAAGTGTAATGGCGGATAAAAATGATCAAATGTTGGCATTATGCATTGTTTTAGGGCTTAGTTTTTTTTTTCATGAGGGATCTTTTATTATTCTGTCTTTTCGTTCTTTTTAACTTTCTTATTTTAGAAACTAAAGACTAAACAGCCTTGATAAGATCCAGTAGAACAGATAGAATACTTCACAGAGCTCAGACCTTGGGCATAATGAATGGGACCAAGAGAGCCTTGAGGCTTTTGCTTCAACAAACATATTGGTTTCACTGAAACTAACCGATTACAGAGCACTGCCAGAAAGTCCAATGTCTGCCTCCCTAAAATGCCACTCTGCATTCAGAGTAGAAACTGATCTTTGTCTAAATGTATTATTGCCCTTTAACAAACACAGCCATTTGAAATTATTGATCTGATATTTTCCTGGTTACACACACCTTTCTTACCACAAAGACACATTCAAGCTCAGCTTCATCACTGCTGGACCTTAGTGGCATCAAACTGAGCATCCATAGTCAGCCCACAGTTCAGATATTTGGGTCAATTTTCTCAATCTATTGACCTTACCACACATAGCAAAACATGAACAATATCCTTTCAGTCAAAAGTAGTACTCTGATAATGGGCCTAGGCTTTCTCTCTTCTCCAAGTACACTGGTCAGTTGTATGCCCTCAGTTCAAAGCCATTTTGCACCAGGACTGGAACCTGCTGATACTTTTTGCTCCTGATTTTAAGTAAGTGGGTGGAGAGCAGGCTTTTTCATAGCCAGTGCTGTGGATAACAGACAGCAAACAGTGCATTACCAGTAAACTCTTGTTCAAGAGGTTTTTCCTTTTTTTAATGAATTTCAAACATAAGAGAAGGCTACATTAGGCTGTTATTAACGCATGGCTCAGAGCTCTACAACCACAACTCCATTCCACACACAACCACACACCATGAGTGGTTTCTTTTTTTATTATTTCAACACTTCTGAGAAACATCCATTTTCATGAGAGAGGCACAATGAAATCAGGAAGTTTCCCCAGGTCTGTTGGCACAGACAGAACAATGTTCTTTGTACAAAAGAGTAGTCTATACCGTCAACAAATAATAATCAACACCGTGTTATCCAACACATTCTTCATCTACCAGGCTACTTGCCAGCTACAAATCTGAATAAAAACAGTCATCATCAATGTTATGGATTCCAGTTTGCCCTATTCATTTCCAGTTGACTTAGCCTGACCTGTTATGTCATGACAGCCAGAGAATGGCCCCCAAAACCAGAGTGTCATGTCAGAGCCATTCAGCAGTGAACCAGCCACAAATGTCTTGTTCAGCTTCCAGTGATTTGCACACGCACAGCACTATGGCACTACTCACCACAGTGGAATCCTTTTTGTTCTCGGAACGGAACCTCACATGATTCTCAGGAATGGATTCCACGTTGCCAGTAAATCAGGCTAGGTCTGTGCAATGTCTGTCCTTCCTTTAACCTACCAGTGTCTAACCCAGTTCTTTTTTTGTCCTTTGTATTTTTCTAGCCCTTTATCCCATTATCAGGGGGTGCCGTTTTTCCCATTGTGGTTGTATCTCACTGTGTGTTGTGAATAATTCATGATTCCCTCCTGCTCTCTGTCAAGCAGGCCGACAGAAATCAGGTCTTCTAGAGCGTATTTAATTAGCCTACAAGTATGCAACAGGCAATACATATAGAGTGTTCAGTCATTTCATTAAAAAAAAAAATACTATATTACCACCATTAAGCAAAAAGTAGCCAAAGAACAATGTCAGACTGAATGGCCTAGTCGGCGCAGTAATTTCATGATTCACTGAAGTTTCAACCAACCTCGACCCAGCACATGACAGCTTCATAATTAGCCTGCATGTGCTATGCTGCAGAAGCCAATATATTATTGCCTTTTGTGAGTTCACAGAGGACAGGCTATCGAGAGGACAATTATTTATTTGAATGTACCAACTGCATCCCTGATAATTCCATGTATCTACTGTATGCATAGTAAGTTAATCTACCAACTGTGAGTATAATGTGTGTAACCCTACGCAGATTCCACGGTCAGAATCTTGTCATGTTTTGACAAAACAAACGGAGAAGCAGCCTGCACAGACATCAAATAATGATCCTATAGGTCAAACAATGTCAGTTTGCATTAGTACACGGTCCAGTAGCACCGTATAACTCTCATGTGTTCAATAACAGGACCCTATTGTCATTGTTCATGGGAAAAGAAAGGTTTGCACTAAGAAATCCATATTGCTAAGGTTGACATGTTGCATAATGAGCACACATTTCTTTAAATAGAATTCTACAGGTTAAAACTATTTTTTCACTTTTTGTGTTATGATATCTGAAAGGAATAAGCAGATGGTGTCCAAGCTGTTAACTAGCTAGCTATTCTTAGCTCCATAATTAACATTGCCTATTGCCTGTGATGGTAAAGGAATAACAAATGTCAAAACATGTCAAAACAATTAAATTCAGCATGTATGTGCATCATGCATTACAACGTTTAAACGTAACGTAAATGATTCACATTCAATCCTAAAACTGTAAAATCATGGCAGAATCTCTAACAAAGTGTGCATTTCTAAAGCAAAAAGAAGAAAGACGTATTTACATTTTCAGACTATTAACAGAACTCTCATATTTTGAATGATTGAATTATCAATTTTATACTTCCATTTAGCTACATGTTGGATGAGTTTATGATGAGGTAAACGAAAAGCTGGAAGGAACCTTGCAGGTATTCATCTCAACAATGCTGAAAAATTAGTAAAAATTCCCGCCAACATTGAAATCCACCTAGACACATGCACACGCACACAGGGGAACACATGCAAGGAATAAGGTTTGAATCGGCCTAGCCAAGTATCCAGCAGTTTAGAGGGCCTTACAAAATGCTTTTAAATCTGTTCAGCACAACCAGTCTTGCCAATGGGCTACATTTCAAAAGAGAGAACTATTGCACTTTGCGATGCCGAACACAAAGGTGAGGTGACGGAGAATAAGAGGGTGACGTCACCTGTTCACTGCAAACCAGTACAAAGCCATTACTGTGGCAGGCTCTATGGTATGACTCAGAGGCTGGAGTACACTTTTCTTTTTTTTAACATAGCCAAGAGACCAGCCACCCACCACCCCATTACAAGGTAATCATCCTACCAGAAACCATCCAATTCCACATGTGCAGCCCTCATTTCCTGCGCAATTTCTCTCTCTCTCTCTCTCTCTCGCTCTCGGTAGGTTACCGGTCTCTCGATCTTTTCTTGTTCCCCTCTCTCATGTGCATCAGAAAAGGTTGTAATCAAGGATCTTTGCTTGTGCTCTCTCCCCTCTGAATGCAGCTCAGAAAAGGTGTGCGCGCGCACACACACACACACACAACAGCACTTGCTTCTGAAAAGCATCAGCTCTCAGTGCCCGTGTATATATACCTGGAAGGTGCAGAGCTAGAGAGGGGTCTAATTAAAGACTGGCAAGGGAACAGCATATCTGTTACCTGAGCAGCAAAAAAAAGAAGACATCTTCATATTTTTCACCCCATTTTTTACAGTAAGAGTCAAGGCCTTACTTGAAACCTGCAACATGTACACTTTCTGTCATTAGCGAGGATTTTGCATTAAAATACAATGCAAAATGAAGGAATGGGCCCTTGTTCCTTCTGTTTCATGACTGTAAGTGGTCTACAGTATATCTTGACACTTTTGTCACATCACATTCCGATCCTAGTCCCATGGGTGAACGTTCCTTGACCTTTTACCACACAGAAATCATTACTCAGTGGCTCCAAAACTCACTGAATTATGCAATGCACCCAACTAATGACAACTTCAGTCAGCTTTATGAAGCAATAAGAAGGCATGCTTATGACTCTGAAACATATTGCTCGTCTAGAAAGAAACTGCTCGCTGAACAAAAGAAACCTCTGAATTAAGCATGAAAATCTGTGTTCTTCTTTCAGCTAAATCTTTCCCTGTAGTGAGACCTTCATTGAGACAGAAAACAACGCCTAAAACAAGCTTTCATGTATTCTCCACTGCTAGAGTCACACAAGAAACTTGCCAGCATGCATTTTGCCTACAACCAATTAGCCTGGTTCCTGGTACAGTACCTTGAGTCACGGCATTACCAAACATCCTCCGTGCCAACACCTCCCCTCTCCTTTCCTCAGTCCTGATGAATGCATGGGAACGCCTGCCTTGAAGCACTCTGCCAGAAGTGACCATCAGTATGTTAATTTATTCATCTCATTTTTTACATAACAATCCCCCTCTAATTTGGCATGCATGCCAGGACTCACATTTATTTTTTCTCAGCTAATCTCTGAGAGAGAGAGGGAGAGAGAGAGAATCATGTTGAAAGAGTCACTGCCACCCATCCCACTGATTTAGGACTAGTCTCTCAGTCCTTCCAGATCATTCCATTAGGCTGCTGATTATTTCTTTATGCGCTGCCTTGCGTGGCACCGCTGAAAGCAGAATTGGGGAGGAATGCCAATCTGCATCGGTTTGGTGAGTTCCGCTGCGCTCACGTGGGAGAAGTGCTTCCTCAAATTCTGGAAAGGTTTTTAAATTTTAAAGCCCACCGAATGCTGCTGAGGGTAGTGAACTTCCCGCAAAACTTCTGGCTCTCAGCTGCATAATCCCACCGATATTCCACTATCCCATTTTAGATTCCGCCCTGAGTGTGCCAATACCTTTTTTTAGCATTTAGAGAGCAGTGTAGAGATAAAATGCCATCCCTTGAATCGTGTCAGGGAGTGATGTTTAAACAAACTGGCAACTTTCGTGACGTGCTTTCAGATTTTTTTTTAAGATCAATTGATGATGCATTCAAAATCTCTGTGGTGACCAAATGAAAACCTTCCGGGATAATGTTGAAGACATCTAGCGTTAACGTTATTCCTCAGTTTCATGTAACAGCTCTGCCAGAGCCATCGGAGTGAATTTACTGCATTGCAATGGGCAAGTCGTTACCCATGGAGCTAGCATCAGATAATTCAGAGTTCACCAGTTGTTTTTGTCTAACGTTACTATATAACGTTATATGCACTTTCATCACCAAATTTTCGGCAAGATATCAGCAGCATCGCATATATTGTGTTGCAGATAACATTAGTTGACCGTACAATTAAACTAGTATTCAAAGTGTAATTTTCTTTGCCGAACAAACATTACCGAGAAGATAACAAAACATTATTAACGTTACGTTATTCCCTAGCGCGGACAGAGAAAGCATCTTGCACGGATCCAGCAAGCGCTTTCTGGTGGCATATCAATAGTTCAGACTCAGCGAACACATGGGTTCTGTAGTGTTGTCAGCCAACGACACCCTCTGCTGCAGTGAGAAAAAATCGAAATACAGACCGAAAATGAACTATTTTATCACCAGTGAAAGAACAAAACCCTATGATCTGGCGTGGTTATTTAGCTTTCAACAGCACTGATTAGGCACTCATTAGATGGCTAGCAGCAGGGTGCGATTGCTTTGTCAGCGGGTTATATGGGCTTTCGGCTGTCCTCCACATACTACCGTTAGCTAGTTTGCTGTTTTGGAATTCAACAGCTTGATGTTAACAAACTTACAAACTGGTATTTATGATTACGTTGGACCTCCTTACGATTTAACGTAATGAACTAATTATTTGCATTAACTGATCGGCACCACCGAAATAAAAAGGCTATGCTAGCATCAGTCTCTCCAACGGTAGATGGGGTCTGATGCATCCTTAAGGTGAACGTCACTCTGAATTTCTTGTAGACATGTGCATGTGCGTAGCTAGCTACAATAACTTCTCCAAGTCTACACAACATTAACTGACACTACCTTATTCCTGTCCACCACAGTGACAAAAATAATTAATCACAAACTAGCCTACAGAGGGTGTTCTCTGACTCACCTTCTTGGGGCCCAGAGCCGTTTACCTCCGTTACTCTGGTAAATTTTCGGGTGATTTCTCTGCCGCTAAACCTCAAACATCCTCTAGCGTCACTCTGTGCTGCAGCCAAGGCAACCAATTCTCGCGATGTTTTCCTCCAGGTAGTAGTGCGACACAGGAGAAAAGTGGGACTGCTGCTGGATTATTGGTGCGTTGTAAAGTCATTGATGATAGTCGATACTAATGTTGATCATAATGGAAATGTTCAATCTCAGAGGATTTCCCCCCTTTTCATATGGTGAATGCAAAGGTATCTTGACTCCATCTCTTTTTCAATGCTCCGTGAGATTAGATTAAATAGCCTAAATTATGCATGAAACCCAAAACAATTACACTTTCAAAATGTTTATTAATTTAAATAGCAAGGCAATACAAAGTGACTACTGAGGGAAGGCTTTTAAATGCCTCTCATGTGTCAAATCCCATGTGTCTTCCAGGTGAATTCCATGTGCTGCATAAAAGCCATTAACGTTACCTACTGTAGCAAGAAGATACTGTAGGCTAGAAAGGCTACAGGTTGCAACCTGTAAAGGACATAAGCAGCCTAAATTATGTAATAGCAATGCCCACAACTCTAAAGTGCAACATGCTGACATGAAAAGGGTAAGAAAACATTCACCTCTCACTCAAACTCAGATTTCAAAATGAGTAAGTCATGCAAAAGTTCCTTGTTGGATATACCATTGGGTGAATTGTAAAATACTGTATATCCTGTTCTTATTTCCAATGTTGAATATCACTCTTTGGAAAGAAAAAAAATACAGATATGAAAATGATTTGTAGGCTACTTTGTAGAAAGTGAATTAACTAATAAAAGCATTCAAAAGCATTCAAAGTGACAAAAAGCAAATTACACCATTCATATTAGTGATAATTGATGTTTTTTTTTTATTCCTCTGATTGTGGCACTGACCGTGTGTATATGTGATGCTGTTTATGTTGATATTATGTATGCCTGTGTGTATAAGGATGATTAGAACAGAACAATATTCATTCAAATTATATGAATGATCTTGCGTTGAGAGGCTGGGGGATGGGGTGTCTCAGCATTTATGTGCGTATGTCTGGGTGTCCCCCTCCTCGGCCTCACAGGTCGTCTGTCTCCCCATCAAAGGGTATGGTGTCTAGCTCCATGTGGATGCTGCTGGGCTCACCACAGGTCATCCAACCAATGGGGGTGCGGTTGAAGGAAGGCCGTGTACTAATGTCTTGGTGGTACACCACAGCTGGCTCAGGCTCCTCCTCCACCACCTCAGTCTCTGGAAGCTGGAAGGTCATGAGCTTGGATGCCTTCTCAAAGCCACCAAAGGGAAGGGCAGTCCTGGAAAGAGCAGGGAGGTGAGAAATGTGAGGACAGAAAGAGACACTTGAGCCACTATGACACTTAAGCCCATTTTCCATCAGATATTCAAGCTAATTAATTCTTGAGTCAAATGAATTTTTGAATTTGCAAAATAAAAAGTTTAGAAGCGTGTTCCCATTAACTTTGCCTTACAAAATCAGTGAGCAAGAGCAATATAATTCTTATTCCATCACATAAGTTGTACTTTTTGATGCGCTGCATGTCATGTTAAAGAGAACAGATAAATTGATAAGCCCCACCTGTTGAAACTCTTGTATTTTGGCAGCTCTTTGTAAATGAAAGGGCCTGGCATGTGTGGTTTCAGGGTTGCCATCAGCTCCTCGTTCCCTTTCATGGCCCGTTCCCATGGGGATATGTATGTCTTCACATACTCACGCTTCTTTGCCACCTTCTCTCCTTCCTTCCCACCTGCACCTAAAGGAAACACAACAAATGTATTATTGTTACATTGTGCAATCCCACTGACAAAAAGAGCAACTGCTTTCAACCACGCATGAACAAACATACGGGTAGAAAAATATATCTGTCTAAATATCTGTGTCTTTGGATTCTAGATGGCAATGAATGGGAAATCAGTGCCCCTGCCTGCACCCACCATGGCCTGCAACTCCATGCCCTCCAGCACCTGCTCCACCAGCACCTCCTGCCCCTCCATGTCCATGTCCATGTGCATGTCCTGCCCCTCCAACTCCTCCAGCCATGCCAGTCACTTGCCCTGCCCCTGCCCCCTTGCCATGGCTCCCTGGTTTGGGAGGGGGCACAGGTGCCCCACCAGCACCTGCCTGTCCGACCATCTGTCTACTGACGAGATGACCGCCAACATCCATCATTTGACCCCCAAGACTTGGTACGAACTTCTGAAGGTTATCCTATGATATAATTGTATTGTTAAATATTGTTGCTATAGTATACAGCTGATTGCAGATGCATTGAATGAGAGAGAGAGAGAGAGAGAGAGAGAACAGAAACAAGTTATTGTTGGTGCGATTTCTGCTGTCATACTTAAAACAGAGTCGAGTGAAATACAGTAAGACCATAGCCCATAATTTTCCAAAATGCAATGTTATGAGTTTCATCACTTACCATACCCTCACTAGTGAAAACATCAGGGTTGTTCTCATAGATAAACTTCTCCACTCGCTGCTGCCTCATCTTGAACATCTGTGAGCCTTTGTTCTTCATCAGGGACAGTTCCTCCAGCATGATTTCTCTGGGTTGCCGGACCTTTGTCCCCAGGTCAAACTCTGATGCCTCTGGCTCATCCTCAAACTCTGCATAGGAAAAGAATAACAGGTGATACATGATAGAATAGCTATTTACATGTAAGGGGTAACATGATGCTAAAAATGTAAATGTTTAATTTTAATAATTGACGAATTTCTTGTCAGTGAGGACTGTGAAACCATTCGATTTTTAGTTTCCTTGTACTACTTGAGAAATTAAGATGGGGTTTTACATCAGAAATCTTCGTTTTTTATGTATAAAATGTCCCTTTGTGATGACTAAACAAAATACAGCAACACACTGCTGAATTGATTTACCTTGTATGTATATCATCACTTACGGTATGTGGGCATCAGTGTGGGTTGCTATTTCTGTGTTATCTGTGATGCGTGTTTTCCCTGGGCAAATATTCGGCCTTGTCAACATTATAACTTGTACCTGTGGCCGCTGCATAGCTCATCCCTTTCCACACATGATGAATGTGTCTATGGTCCATATTTAGGCCAAACTGTCCTCTATTTTACAGTGGAACCTCCTTACAAGCTCAAGGTCAACAACTACAGGCGAGGAGTTGGCTTGGTCTCTGTAACATTCCTGTTCGGAGCACAACCAGCTGCACAGGCACTCACACAGCGGGAGTGATTTTCATATCTGCATTATCTCCGGCACTAGGCCCTCCACACAACTCACATGGCATCCACACTCCCTGGGAATGCTGAGTCTAAAACACTTAGGCCTAACACAGGCAAAGGCGGGACTTTAATTTGTTTACAGTCCCTCAGTGATAGTTGAATGCATTAATTATGACTGTTCAAGACCCGCTTCCACCTACATTTTTGCATGCTGTGTGTTATTTAGAAAGTGTTTTCTACAGCTTTTTGTTGTGCATTTTCTCTCAGGCTAACCTCTCCACCACTGCATTTTGATCTGTCAGAGCTCACTGAAGTCTCTGCAGTGAGAAGCGACAGGGATTTTCCTATCAGCTGATGGGGGAAAAAAACATCTTTGTGAGTAATACTATGCTTCCTCATTAGCACAGCCATCAGGAAGTGGATCTTTTATTTACAAAGGGGTGGCAGAGAGGAAAAAGTAGCAGCACAAATTACCTCCCAGGCATACTTTCCCTTATGTAAATATGCTTTGACCTGCCGCAGATACTGCAATGGGAAAAGAGCATTATTTGCTGGCTTGTTTCTAATGTGATTAAGAGCAGAGTCTGTGTAAAAACACACGTTTTGTTGCATGACACTGATTACGTTAAGCAGATCTTATAGCGTTCATGAATGAGTTAATCCGGATTTCTTTTCTTCTTTTTAAATAGGGATTAACTTAATTAAATGCACATTATGAGCCACTTATTTGTGTATGTTATGGTTATTACGTACATGGGTCACTGTTTCGTGGAAAAATCACAGTTAAAACGGGCATAATATATACAACCATATACATATACAACTACAACATGTGATATACAGCGTCTATACGGGCAATTCCACGCAATCTGTCACATCCATAACGCCAACATCATGCCATAGTATGAGTATGATGTGAATGATCATGTTCAAATTTTCATAACATTTGGTCTACAACCAAGAAGACCGAATGTTCAAATTTTGAGTGATCGTCATACACATCTTACCACACTTTGGCATTGTGTTGGCATTATGGATGTGACCGTTTTGGGTGGAACTGCGCCCATATGCATTCTTTTAATGTAGATAATAGAGCTGTGTTAGAGTTTGTTGCTTCACTGAACAATTGCCTCTCCTGCCTTTGAACGTTTAGCAGAACAAGCTCACAGGCTGCCACAGAATCTGCAAGAGTGTTGCAAAGATCTGTTAATTACTAGTTTCCTCCCCCTGGGATCCTGCTGCAATTACATTTTAGTGAAGTATGGATCCCATGACTGGACCACTTGGGGGTGGGGCAGTTGACTATCACAGCGATAATTACAACAGACAGATGGCATTTCTACTGTGAAATCTACAGGATAAATGTTTGTCTGTGTGACAGGCTTGCACTCATTAGTGCGTGTTAAGTGCGGCCAAGTGTAACTTCCATGACAAGAGGCCTAAAATCTTGACAAAGTCTCAAATGAACAGAATAATTGGGCTAAAAATAGCAAATCTATCTCTCTCTCTCTTTTCTCCTCGGCTCTCGTTCGTGTTCTCTGTGGTGTGACCTGAACAGGCAGTCACCAGAGTGGCCAGCCCTCGGACCAGCTGGCTGCCTGCTGGGATTGGCTCGGCCTCTCCACTTTGCGTCCTCAGACTTATGCCACCACAGGAAGTGACTCTCTGGTGTTCTTTGCCTTTATGCCAGTGTTGCAGGTCTGTTCCACTCCGCTGCCTTATGGGACTTGTGCTCCTGCACTGCCTTCTCAACACCTACTCAGTGAAACACTCCATTCAAGAGTGTTTGTGTCATGTCTGCTGGTGTATGTTTTTAAGGAAGGCACTACATGAAAAACTGTGTACCTGCCAAGTCGTAATTGATTTAATGAAGTAAACAGAGGAAACCCGTTTGGGTTTGAGTGTTTACAACAAGTGACCTTTACGACAAGAGTAGGCTACTTATGTTAATGTAAATAGCTGCATGGGCAACATGCAACGCAGTGTTTATGCTGTGTTTATGCACAAGCACGAAGGGGCCTGGTGATGAGTGAGTTTTAACTGCTATGGGAGTGCGTTGTGTGTGGAAGCAATACCGTTCTGTGACACGTGAGACAGGTCGGTGATGATCTTGGCGGGCTTTTTCCGCTTGTTTGGAGGTGCGGGAGTTCCTGAGAGAGGCATGGCTGCAGACTGAAGACCAGAAAAGAAAGAAAGACAGATTGGAGCTTTTATTACATCTGCTAGTTTAGAGCACATTCCACAGGAGGAAGAAAATGCTTCTGGTATGTGACAGTTTAGATTGAGGGTGCTCCCAATGATGGGGAGGTGCTTCCCCCTACTGGTTGACATGTGCACTATGAGGTTGATTGAATACTGAAAAGTGAAACCGAGGTGTTCAAGTTCCTGATGCATGCATAAGACCCCCCCACCCTTAAGCAGACTCCACTGTGACTTCACATTCCACAAATTCCTGGGACATCCAGATGTCTGACAAGTGTAAACATTAGTCTGTAGTAGTTTTTAGCAGTGTTTGGGTCCCAGATATGCTTTCAGCAGTGAATGGTGGCACCAAAATCTACACAGGAATGCTATATATGGTATAGCTTCCAAAGAAATCCACATAATACATCCATAATACTACATACATACATAGCCCTATAGTCAGAAGGAAAAATCTGTCATGTTTACTGTTTTTCTGAATTCAAAATCTATCTGGAGTTCTGTAAAGTTAGTGGATTCATTGCGTGGTCCACATACTGTACATTGTGACTTCCGAATTGCAAAAGGCCACATCCACTGTGGTGCATTTAGCCTGTTTACGTTTTACTTACTGTATGTATTTCTCTACACTGTACGCCACAGAGTTTCTGAAGCTCCTTCAAGGCTCTGTTAATGGCGTACATCACATTGCATCAACTTGACTGTAACACAATCTACTGCAGCTATTTTTAAAGCCCCATTTTGAAGCAGGACCTTTTAGCGACAAATATGGCGTCACCAACACACACAGTCACACACACGCCCACACGCAACACAGAAGATCGCCCACACACCCACACCTAAGTATGTACACATAAACACGGTGAGAGAATTCTATCGAGAACTCTGGAATCACCCTCATAGTTAAAGGAGGATGAGGATGAGGCGGATGGAAGGAAAGTGGGAAACTGTGACCCCCCACCAGCACCTCATGCCACCAGCAGAGGAGCACTGAGCTCAAGTTTCCCCTTCGCCTGGATATCCCAAGCTTTGCACACCATATAAAAACTGCAGCCGAGCTAAGGAGAGGAGGGGTCAGCACATTCTCTCTGGACACGGGGGGAAATTTATGAAGCAATATTAGCAGCACTTCCATCACTCTGCTGCTGCACTGGAAAATTAGACCTTTCAAGTTGCCAGGCAAACCAAAAAAAAAAAAAGTTGTGAGTTTATTTGTTTGTTTGTTTGTTTTCCAATCAGCAATTCGGTATCTGTGTTGGTTTTTATTTCAATAGGGATGTGAAGCAACATTTGCTAGTCCCACTGTTTGCCATTCATTGCCAAACAACACGTGCAGTTTTGTTAGTAAAAGTTCTTTTTTTTCTTAATCTACTTACCCAGGTATGGGACTCTTTAACTCAAGCAGTTAAAATTACAACCAGGTGGCGAGGAAAAGCTTCTAAGCAATTCTGAACCAAAGCTTTATAAATCCCAGGGTGACTTAAACCTGTGCCTGGCCCAAGATCTTGGAGAGTGCGATATCCAGCGAGTAGCTGGGGGATGGCAGATCTGTGAGGGGGGAGGGAGATGAAGTCGGGGGTTAGGGTGGGAGTGGGGGGCTGAATGTGTTCTGTAGGGCACAAAGTGCTGATGGGGATATCAAGGGACCAATATCTTTCTTGCAGATGCTTGGGGGGGAGCCTATATATAGCTTCGAGGGGGGCGCAAGGAAGATTGGGCAGGAGGAACCGAGGGGTGGACTTGGGGAGTGCTTGAACAGGGGCACTGGGAGACTGCTTTGCCCTCCTCATCAACCCCTCATCGAGTCCCGGCTGCCAGTGGTCAGATTTTCACCTTTTCATTTATGTAGTGGTTCTTCTTCGCGACTTGGCTCGCAGTCTCATTTCTTGTCCTCGCCCTATTGGTCAGCTCGGAGCGGTCAGGAGGATGCTTGTCATGGCTCAGCAGCTGAGGATTGTATATGTGCCCTGTCGACACCTTCCATTATTACATTCTCAAATTATTACTGAAAAGCAAGCGACTGACGTCATGCTTGCATTCACAGCCTATTCTTGATTCGTGTCTGCTGTCTGTAGTCTGCTGTCTCAAGAAATGTTGCCAGAGAAGTGCCAGAGAAAACTGAGGTGATATACAGGCTCATTTAAGCTAGCAGAAGAACCACAAGAAGCATGCCACACATTAAAGCATAAAGTAAATAAACAACAAAAGCATAAAGTAAATAAACAACAAAAACAAAACTGAAGCGAGGTCCTATGTTGTTCCATCCTTATCTTGGCACTCAATGCATTTCCATTGAAGTCCAATGTTTCCCAGTCAGTAAAGACTCAGGTACTTTGTTCTGTCCAGAAATGCTTTAGATTAGCATGCGCCTAACTAAAGCAGTACCTATATGAATAAAATGTATTAAAATTTATTCCAAAAATGTTGCCTTATAGCCTAACTCTAACCATACTTGTGCAAAGGGGCAAGCCAAGGTCCATAAAGAAAACATGGATATTATGGTCTATGATTGAAACTGGAGTGCTTGGTGAACATGCGTCAATGATTTTACATGTAGGTCTAAAATATACCAGGCCATACATAAAAATATATGTATAATCTTACACTTAAAATCTTTGGCTTGGTAGATAGGGGTGGGCGGTATAAAAGGTATAAGCGATATGCAATATAAATTTAGCCAACGATAGAGATTTTTCTTATACCGACCTACCGCAATAACTCAGATTTGGTTTTAATTTTGCATTAGAATGTAATCATAATGTAGACCTACACTTTTGAATGGACACTAACAAGTACAAACACAAGACGTACACTTTTGATTTCATGCAAAGACTTTATTAAGTCTCATGTAGCGGCAGCACAGATGGTG
>JASCQY010000031.1:17421989-17431357 GCA_030264315.1 Sardinella tawilis
GAGCGGGGGAGAGAGAGTGAGAGAGAGAGAGAGAAGGAGAGAGAGAGAGAGAGAGAGAGAGAGGGAGAGAGAGAGAGGGAGGGAGGGAGAGACATAGATGAACAGAAGTGCTGAAGGATATAACCATTTTCAGCAAAGAACAATCGGTTAGCAAGACAACAGAGTACAGTACAAAGTATTTAGCATCTTCAAATTGCAGAAAGGTCCACGCAAGATGAATCATCGATAAACAAAAGGGAGGACACAGCAGAGAGGAGCCAGTCTCCTTCATCACGACACAACACAGCACAAGGGCAGCAGAGAGGAGAGGGGGGATGTGTGCAGTGCACTCTTACCAAACCATGCCTGCTGGTCCCCTTGGACCTCGATAGCCAGGCCAAAGTCTGCCAGCTTCACTGCAGCTCCCTTCATCTTGCTGGCCAGGAGGAGATTCTCTGGCTGTGGGGGGAAACAAGATGGACACCAGCAGGCATTCAGTCAAACACACACTACTGTACACACTACTACAGACCTATTCCAGACACAAACACAACAGGTGTACTGAATAAATGGGATGATGCTCTCACTGCAGACAAGTTTTGACTCGCATTGCTCATAATTGGTGGGCTCGGAACTGGACAAATTAAAACCTTCTCGCCGTTGACAGCAGCTTAGAGGGAAACATCCAACCTTATTTGCAACCAAGCTACATATTTGGATGGGGGGGGGGGGGTGTCACATCTTTCCTTTCTAGATATCACCAACACAAATATCCAATCCGTCAGTGTGGAGCAGTAACAGCAGTAACAGCCATTGGCCTTTGCACTGCAGCACTGTAAGCGACACTAAGGGAAGAGAGATGAGCTGAGCTTCAGTGTGACGCTGCCTTGATGTCGCAGGACTGAGCCACATGACGGGATATGAAGGGCTGTGCTGTGCTGTGCTGAAGGAAGCATCCAGAAGGGGTCCTGTGTGATCTGCCTTGGAGGGGGGGGGGGGGGGTCTCTCATCAGTACCTCTGAGGGACTGAAGAGTCTTTGGCCTCTCCCCCTGTACTGGAATACTACATACAGAGTAGTGCTGTACTGTGCTGAAGCATCCAGAAGGGGTGTTGTGTGATGTCTGGGGGAGGGGGGGGGGGTTGTCTCATCGGCACCTCTGAGGGACTGAAGACTCTTTGGCTTCTCCCCCTGAGACAGAGTGCTAAGGCTAACGCGATAGGAAAGTGTGTGTGTTTATGTGTGTGTGTGTGTGTGTGTGTGTGTGTGTGTGTGTGTTGTGGTGAGAGGTAGTGTGAGGTTAGACTCAGGGAGCAGGAGGCACATGCGATCTCTGATGTGGCCCTGACTGCCTTGTCGCTAGTGTCTCGTCGGATGCCGCCGAGGGTTGGGCTACTCGATGTGGCACAAGCTCTCCTGCGGAGGGAGCGTGTGTGCGTGTTCCTGCCAGCCCTGATTTTTGCGCCAGCGAACGAGTGACACCCAGACGACTTCTCCCCTTGGGTCGCACGTTTGAGCCGCTGGCTGCCTCCTTATGAATCTCTGTCTCTTGACATCTCTGTTTCTCTTTGTTTTGGTCTCTCTCTCTCTCTTTCTCTCTGTCTCTCTCTCTCTCTCTCTCTCTCTCTCTCTCTCTCTCTCCCGCTCTCTCTCCTCTCGCTTCTCCTCTCTTGCCTCCATCTTTGCTTCTGAGAAGGCTGGAGGGCTGCTTGGGGGGCCTGATGACAATCTCCGTGATGAATTAGGGCTGGCATAATAAGTAACCCTCCACCATACCACACACACGCACACACACACACACACACACATATACGCACGCACACCGAGTCTCTGTCTCCACCACCAAAGCGTTGCTCTCGGCTTGTCTCTGCAGCCTTATGACATCACACCTGTTGTCATGGCAACCACCCGTCACCAGCACCCCCACCCCCCCTCCCCTCCACCCTCCTCCGACCGTCCCCCCAACCTCGCGCTCTGTTTACCTCCAGCCGCTGGGTCTGGAGAGATGCCAGACAGGCAGTCACATAGAGAGAGAGAGTGAGAGAGTGAGAGAGAGAGAGAGAGAGAGAGAGAGAGAGAGAGAGAAAAACAGGAAGAATTTGACAGACAGAGCGAGAAATAGGGAGGTAGGCAGAGAGAGAGAGAGGGAACGATGGAGGCCAGAGGTGGAGAGTGGGTGGCCGTAGGCTTTGAGCGACAAGAGAAGCCACACTTGACTGCCAAATTCAAAGTCATTCAACCCCCCCCCCCCCCCCCCTCTCTGTGTGGGGCTACCAGACGCAGTCTGGGATGAGAGCTGTGCAGTCGAGGTGAGAGCTCTCCACTGAGCTCTGGTCAAGTGCGGCTAGTCTGAACAGCTCCAGCTGGTCCTCTCAACCCTCTCTCTCTCTCACACACACACACACACACACCTACAGTATAGTACCTATCTCCACTTCAGCCTGCTGTGCTCACAGAGTGCTCACGGAGCAATAAAGCACGTGCACTAACCATGCAGAGGTGACCTCTGTGACAACCCTGACAGAAATCCTGTCAAGATGAACAACCCTGTACAGTCTATCCATCAATGCACTGTCAAATAACTGCCACTGTCACATGCCCCTTAGCATTCAATTACAGGCTGAGGGACTTGGAGACAGCTCTCTCTCTCTCTCTCTCTCTCTCTTTCTTTCTCTCTCTCTCCCTCTCCTTCTGTTTTCTCTTTTACTTTTGTTAAAGTAAGAAGGAGAGATTAACAGGGAAATGACAGACATCTGACAACCACAACTGTCTTTTCCCCATACTCTTCTATGGGGGAAATCTTCAATAGGGGTGTGTGTGTGTGTGTGTGTGTGTGTGTGTGTATGCGCGCGCGTATGCACGCGTGCCTGCTTGTTTGTGTGTACGTGTTCACGAATTCAGCAATTTAGATTTGTGACGCAACGGGTTGCCACAGAGAAGGGGGGGGCGACGCGACGACACCGCCATCCCTCCCCAGGTGGCAGGTTGCTATGGCGACGCGATGACTCACCTTGAGGTCCCTGTGCACAATGTCGTGCTGATGGATGTGGCTGACGCTTTCCAGGATCTGATTGATGCAGTGGCTGTGCGTGGACGCAGAGGGGACAAAGGGACAATGAGACACGGAGGAGGGGGCAAGGGGGGGAGAGGGGGATAGAGACAGGAAAAAAAAACGACAACAAGAGAACATCTTAGCATCAGCACGATACAGACATAACAACAAACAGTAAAACCGTTGATGAAGTTTAAAAAAGTATTGTTAACTCTGAACCGAGATTATTATTTTTTTTTCAAGCATGGCTGACAAACAGACTGCTGTGGGCTTTGAGGGGACAGAATGAGAGAGCCCATGCTGAGTGGACGTGTCCCAATGCCTTTCTGCAGCAAGTCGTTTCTAAACCGCGAGTGAGATCGGGGGTTGAGAGATATATTTATCTTATTGACCTCTATGCCAGGGCTAATTTCCTTCCAGTGGATCCGCATCCATCATTTCCCAACGGGCCGACTAGAAATATCCCGGAATTATTCCCAGCTAAATGGGCCCTTTCCACTTGTGCTCCTTACACTGTGTTCAGGCTGTATTTGAAAACAGCCATCAAGGCTTTTGGTTAAATAAAGGCTGTTCCTGGCTGCTCCTGCCAGCTATGTACTGTAATGTATCTGATGTCTCTGATATCTCCAGTCTCAGAGACACTGGCGCATTCAGGGTGCATTCAGGCTCTGGACTGCTGAGGGGTAAACCATAGAGCCCATAGGGTGACTGGGGGGGAAAATAAGCACTGCTGATAAGCTCAAAACTTCCAGCATGACAATGTGGGCATACTTGTGTGTAAGCATGAGAGAGAGAGAGAGAGAGAGAGAGGGGAAAAGGGTATATGACGTATGTGTGTGTATATATATAAACACGAGTGAGTGTGTGTGTGTGTGTGTGTGTGTGTGTGTGTGTGTGTTTTCGTCTTCCTCTTTGGGCTTCTCATGCTCTGTTCTTGTGTAGCACAGGGCCAAAGTTTACATAGTCTTAAAATACAACAGAGGGCTTGAAGTGAGACAGAAGAGAGAAGCAGGAGCAGAACAGAAGGAGTGAGAGAAAAGAGAAAAGAAGGAGAGAGATAGAGACAGAGAAACAGAGAGAGGGAGAAAGAGAGAGAGAGAGAGAGAGAGAGAGAGAGAGAGGGGAAAGAGAAAAGGGCAGGATGAGGGACAGACTTAGATACGGCCACTAAGGCTTCCTTGCGCAGTAATCAGGGAAAAGCTTCTCTTGTGTCCAAATTTGGCCAAATGTCTGTCCCTGCATTCCACTCCATCCCATTACACAGGCACTAGCGCCCATCCCAATACAACCTCCGCTCTTTCTCCCTTGTTCTCTTTCTCCCTCTTGCTTGCTCTCTCTCTCTCTCTCTCTCTCTCTCTCCACTTTTGGCTTCTTTTTCTTTCCTTTTCTCTCCCCCCTTTACTCTATTCATCCCCCATTTATCAGTGGTATGTATTTCTGATTCTGCTGAAGATCCTTTGGCTCTATTGGGAATGCAGTCAGTCAATCTCTCCTCCTCCTCCTCCTCCTCCTCCTCCTCCTCCTCCTCCCTGAATGTCGATGGCTCCCCCGCTCTCTGCTGCCTCTGCTCCTACCACCCACCCACTCCTGGGGCTCCTTTTTAAAAAGGTCATGGCCTCCATATCCAAACCCACTCTGCTGGGTTGATTTCACCCATCCGAAATCACACACACACACACACACACACTAATCACACTAATCGCTGTGCAGCCTCACTGATGGCATGTCTTTGCCTCCTTCATGCTGTCTTTCTTCTACTCATTGCTATCTATTCTTCCTCCTCCTCCTCCTCCTCCTCCTCCCTTCTTGTAAGCTTCTCCCTGCATACCGCACTCTTCCCGCTGTGGCAGATTCAGCCTTCGATTTGTAAGTCTGAGCAGTCGAGTTAAAAAAAAAAACATTAATTTTATACTGTATTATCATTTATACTTTGTTGTTGAAAATCCATTTTCTACTAGCAACGAAGCATTTTCATTGAGACACTTCTCAACAATCATTCTTTTTTTTTATTTAGGTGTTTCACTCCTTTATAGCCATATTACCAAGCAAAGCGTTGGGGGGGGGCACATTCTTTTACAAGGCAACCGTGAAACACTGCTGCCAACCTCTGCTGTGCTTTCAGTGGCCCTGGCTTGTCCCGTTTACAGTAAAGGTTACTGTAGGCCAAGTACTACAGTAGAGTATCTCCCGTTCTTCCCCACTCTCAGAGTCGGAGCGGACCTCCAGTGCTCGCGGGGCTGATCAGAAACATACAGAAGGAGGCTCTGATGATGTGCCATGCATTCCTGTGGCGCGGGGCTTTATGAAAGTGGAGGGCAGAAGCAGGGGGGGTGAGGGGGGGGGGGGGAGTTGCTGCCAGGAAACTGTGGTGCTCCATCGTTCCCCAGAATTCAAAACTACTGGCTGCAAGGGACCACACTGACCACACATGGCAAAACTATTTAGAAGCTCTGCACACCACTGCATGAATGTCCGAGTTATGCAAAGAGGAACCCATGGCTTGCCCGTTTGAGCCGATGTGTGTGTGTGTGTGTGTGCATGCTTGCTTGTTTGTTTGTGTGTGTGTGTGTGTGAGTGCTCGTGTGTGTGTGTGAATATGCATCCATGAATAAATAACCATGTGTGTTTATTTGTTGCATTTGTCTGTTTGTTTCTGTGTGTGTGTGTGTGTGTGTGTGTGTGTGTGTGTGCATGGGGAAGGGAGGCATGAGTGTAAAAATAAGGAACCCGGCAAGAGTGGAGCAGCAAGGTGACCTCTGCTGTGGTGGCGAGGGCTGGCCAGGGCCGTGGCATAGCGTGCTGGTGCTGCCGTGCTAGGCTCTGTGTCGCTAGGCTGTGCGTTGCTAGGCTGTGCGTCGCTAGGCTGTGCGTCGCTAGAGTGTGCGTCGGTAGGGTGTGTGTCGCTTGGCTCTGTGTTTCTAGGCTGTGTGTCGCTAGGGTGTGCGTCACTATGGTGTGCGTCGCTAGGCTGTGCTGCGCTAGGCTGTGTGTCACTAAGCTCTGTGTTGCTAGGCTGTGTGCTGCGCAAGGCTGTGCCGCGCTAGACTGTTTGTCACAGGCTGTGTGTCGCTAGGCTGTGTGTCGCTATACTGTGTGTCGCTAGGGTGTGCCGCTAGGCTGTGTGTCATGCTGGTGCTGCCGTACTAGGCTGTGTGTTGCTAGACTGTGTTTCGCTAGGCTGTATGTTGCTAGGCTGTGTTTTGCTAGGCTGTATGTCGCTAGGCTGTGTGTCGCTAGGCTGTGTTTCGCTAGGCTGTATGTTGCTAGGCTGTGTTTCACTAGGCTGTATGTCACTAGGCTGTGTGTCGCTAGGCTGTGTGTCGCTAGGCTGTGTGTTGTAGTGGCCGGTCGGCTAGCGGTCGGCTGGCAGGCGGGCGGGCGGTCAGCGCTGGCTGCTGCAGCGGCGTGGATCGAAGGCTCGGCGGCGGCTCGGCGGCGGGGTCTCCCAGGAGCGCTTGGAGAAGATGTGCTGCCATACCTGCGGCAGCCGCTCATTTATCTGCACTGCCGCGCTCCGACTGCTAACGACCAGCTCAAATTGGACGATTTTTTCCCATTTGTCAGGGAGCCAGCTGCACCAGCGCTCTGCCCTGCATCTGGGCGGGGGAAGGCACAGGACAAAGAAAGTTTCACACTCATTTTTCTCTCTCACTCACTCACCTCTCTCTCTCTCTCTCTTTCTCTCTCGGCCTCTTGCTCTGTCTCTCTTTCGCACTTTGCTTTCACTCTGTCTTTTTCTTGCTCTGTCTTGCATGTGAGTGTGTGTGTGTGAGTCTGCTCTTTTCACTCAACCTCTTTGGATGTAGACAGACATATGGTTATGTGTGTGTGTGTGTGTGTGTGTGTGTGTGTGTGTATGTGTGTGTGTATGTGTGTGCATGTGAGTTTAGTGTATAGGCTATACTGTATGTGTGAATGTGAATAAATCTATACGTAAGAGGGTACTCTATGTCTGTCTATTTCTGTTTGTAAAAGGGAAAGGAAGACAGAGAGAGAGAGAGAGAGAGAGAGAGAAAGAGAGGGAGAGAGAGAGAAAGAAGAAAAGTGGATATATACAGTATGTGTGTGTCTGTGAGTGTGTGTGTGTGTGTGTTTGTGTGTGAGTGAGTGTGTGTGTGAGTGTGTGCGTGTGTGTGTGTGTGTGCGTGCGTGCGTGTGTCTGTGAGTGAGTCTGAGTGTGAGTCTGAGTGTGAGTCTGTGTGTGCGTGCGTGCGTCTGTGAGTGAGTCTGAGTGTGTCTGTGTGTGGGTGTGAGTGTGTGTACAGGTATGCGTGCGTGTGTCTGTGAGTGAGTCTGAGTGTGTCTGTGTGTGTGTGTGAGTGTGTGTGTGCGTGCGTGTGTCTGAGTGAGTCTTAGTGTGAGTCTGTGTGTGTGTGTGTGTGTGTGTGTGTGTGTGTGCGTGCGAATGAGTGTGTGTGTGTGTGTGGTGTAATTTAGTAGGCTCCTCAGCATGTTTTTTTGTCATCTATCAGTCAGGGAGATTCTCGGGCAGGCTGAGTTTGTCTCTCAGGAAACGGGCGGCGTTGGCATCTGGCTGAGTCGTTTCCCCGCCACATATTTTAGGCCCCGCCACAGCAGGGGTCCTCTGCCGCGCTCCCCTCCTCCGTCAGCACGGCCGTCTGAAACTACATGTGCAGTTTATCCCACTGATGCATGTTTGATGTCTCTGTTACAGCACACACACAACACAGCTCTGCACCAGACTAATCTAACCCAACACAATCTCGCTCTTTGATTTGACTTTTATTTTAGATTTCTTGTAGATTCAGTTTCAGTTTCAACACCATCTGAAAACACCATTGTGTATTTATTTATTTTTTCTTATTGCTGTGGTTTCAGAGCACAGCTGCCATCTTGATGGTGCTGTTTTTTTTATTTCTTCTGCTGCCAAACCACATTTGGATCCTCTTACAGAGAGCTACAGCAGCTTAGCTGCTTTTAGACCTTGACCAACATAAATATTTACCAACCTGAACCTCTTCAAGAGGCACGTCATTAATTTGGACGAGGTCCCTCAACACTTAATTTAGTGGGCTGTGCTGCCCTCCAAGTCTCTCCATGCTGACTGCTCCAGCAGATGTTGTGGTTGGACCCAACACCTTTTATTTTAGACCTCCATACCTGAACAGGGACGCAATTTTCTCGCAGATTCTCGTAGCTCCAAATTACGTAAGTTTAGCGGCTTGCTGGATTTCACGAGATTTTTTTTTTTCTGATTAAGTCAGCGACTTAAACCAACTCAGCTGGTTCCCTGTTATCTCTGTCCCAATGGACCATTTTAGGAATCCACATTCAAATCCATAATGCAGGAATGCCAGTTTGGTTCCCTATTTTCATTTTGCCAAGAACTCCTACAGTATAAGTAGGGTATATGTAGTGTGTGTATTTGTGTGTCTGTGAGAAACAGAGAGAGAGAGTGAGAGTGAGAGTGTGTGTACATATTTGTGTACGTGCATAGGTGTGTGTAGTGGTGGCCCGGAAGGCCTTTGTAGCCTGTGCTTGGGGCTGTGTGCTTGTCCTGAGCCGTGGTCTGGTCTGGTCTGGTGTAACAATGGTGAAACGAGTGTTTGGTCTTAGAAGGGCATTGTCTTAGCCTATTACTGATGTAGCTGCAAATTGTCTTGCCATTTTCAGCATGTCTCTGCCTGTTTGGATGATGAAACCTTTTTGCAATCAGCCCCGAGCCTGCATGCTGCTCTTTTATGTGTCCTGGTCTAATGTACATTTGGATTTCTTTGAAATCGTTTCTTTAAAAAAAAAAGGCAGAAAACTGTGCACTTTAGGTCAGCTTTCATTTCAAAATTACCAAAATGTGATGTGATATATCTTATATTCTTATATTCTTATATACAGTATATATATATATATATATATATATATATATATAAAATATTATATTATACTGTATATGTATATATAAGATATAGTGTGTGTGTGTGTGTGTGTGTGTGTGTGTGTGTGTGTGTGTATGTGAATATACGTATATCTTATTCAGTGTGGCTTGAAATGGTCAATCAGAGTAAATTGTGAAAAACAGTAAAACAGTGTATGGCACATACAGTCCAAGAAAAGCCTGTCAAAAGCCTGCCTTCTCCTCTGGCATAGGATTTGTTCTGGTGGGCCTGAACCCGTGCCTCTCTGTGCTCTGAACACGCTTGTGTTTCGGACTTTGAAAGCAAGAAAGGAGGAAAGCAAAGGCAGTGCAGACGGAGCTTGAGTGGGATGCTGTGACACTGGCAGGAGGAAATGATGGAGTGCATACTGTATGATGATGAGTGCATACTGTATGATGATGAGTGCATACTGTATGATGATGAGTGCATACTGTATGATGATGA
>JASCQY010000031.1:17441746-17452482 GCA_030264315.1 Sardinella tawilis
CACACACACACACACACACACACACACACACACACACACACACACACACACACACACACACACACACACACGTACATGCACAGACACCCCTCACATGCACCACACAAACGGCCTAGCCACAGAGAGAGAAAAAAAGAGAAAGAAAGACACAGGGAGAAAAAAAATGTAGAGAGAGAGAGAGAGAAAGAGAAACAGATATGAGAGAGAAGAAGAAGAGAGTCAAGAGTGAAAAGTGCCTTAATGTTCCAGTGGTGATGTGAGCCTGATAGCTGCTCCCACACACACACACACACACACACAGAGCATCTCCCCAGCCCACCTACAAGCTCAACAGTAGCCTCCAGAGTACACTTCAGCATTCTCACCTCAACAGCTTTTTCAAAGCCCAGCCGACAAAACACTGCCATCACGCCCCACCAGTCTTACACACGTACACAAACAGACCATAAACACGACGAGGAAAACGTACAACAAAGGCAAACGCACACCAACAACCAACAACCTCCGCGCACATCCACGCAGAGGGGGCCATTAAAGTCGAACACGTCCTCGGGGCACCCAGAAAGCTGGAGTAATCTCGCTTCATTTAGGCAGAGCAATAGACAAGCAATTCAGATCCCCTCTCCTGTATTTATCTTATTAGCGGGCAGATATTAAACTTCTCTGGGAGGGCCAATAGTGACAAACTGCCACAGTCGTACCAAGCGGGCCATCAATCTCCTCGCCGCAATGAAACCTTCATAAAAAGCCACCCGTTCTCCGCTTGCTCGTCACGATTTTTCAATCTTTTCTCGCCCCTGAAAAAAAAAATCCAGAATTCCCAAAACGATCACCTCCTGCACGGCGAAACCTTTTTTATTTCGCATTCAAACAAGTGCCAGGAGTGAATTAGCCGAGGGAAAAATGAGCAATGACTCCATTAAGACCATTAAGAGCAATCCCTGTAGCATTCAAAGGCCTACAGTAGATGAAGCTACGCTTAGCGCCTTAGCATGCGGCCTTTCTAAAGTAACTATGGCAAGACTTAGATAACAGCTGAGAGTGGCGGCGGGTCTGTAGAAACGGATGTTGGTGTGGCAACTCCATCCCCATTCTTCTTCTTCTTCTTTTTCTTCTTCTTTCTCTCCTTCCATGAATGAAAAGTCATTCTCTCTCTCCTACTGTACTGTACCTGAGCGATGAAAATAAGCCCGGCTTGCGCGGTGGCCGAAGATGGCCGGCTTTCATGCGAAAAACAGGAAGCGGGGAGCAAACCTGTGAAACCACTCAAAGCTTTATCTAGCCTTAGAGGCATCAAATTATTTCTGGACTCATATATCCTTAATGCCGCTCATGTGGCAGCCATTTTAACCTTTCAGGGGAGGGATTTCTGACTTTCATTTGGTCAAGGGTTTTGCATTGCAATAAAGACACATCTTAAGCGCCAAAGCCACTTTTATTGGCTCCACTGATCAATCCAGTCTACTGTACAGTACGTCTTCACTCCGTCCCAGGCTACATGATATGGGGAGGATGAGGATCTGGATCTATCTCTATCCAGGCTTCCCCGCTAAGCGAGGGGCATTGCGCTAAAGCAAACACAAGACAACAAGAGGTGTTGTTCTCCGGTGAAAGGGGTAGGAGGAGCTACTGGATTGTGGACACACGCACAGGAGGGATGGGAGGTGATAAAAGTTTCTTGTCGTGCGGAGCAGCTGCTCTGCCAAAGGGGTGGGGGGTGGGGTGGGGTGGGGTGCTCCTCGGCTTGTCAAAAAACAGAATACTGAGGCTAGCTGCTGCTAATGCTGCCACTACCAGAGTGGATGGAGGCCTGCCTTATGTGCATGAACAACCACTCAAGGTAGCAAACAGTCATGCGCAAACACACACAGAAAAACACACACACAGACAAACACACACACACACACACACACACACACACACAGACACAAACACATAAACACAGAGAGATGGAGTGAGAGAGAGAGAGAGAGAATGAGAGAGAGAACTAGAGAGAGGGAGAGAGCTGAAGTTCATTAAATATTCACAGTTTGTTCCATTAAAGATTCACCATGCCAGTGCTGCCACGTTTATCAAGCCTCCACCAATGGGTCTCCGGCAAGTGGTGAGGATTCCAGAGCCCAGATCATGGGGCTGAGCCACAACAAGACACCTTGGCAGATCACAGACAAGAGGAGGAAAGAAGAGAAACGAGGAGAAGAGAGGAGAAGGGTGGAGTGACAGGAGAGATGGACAGAGAGAGAGAGAGAGAGAGAGAGAGAGAGAGGCTAAGAGGGAGGGCGAAAAAAAAAAGAGTGAGAAATAGCGGGCTTGAGGGAACGAGGTCCTCGTCCCTTTTTCCATTTGGAGCCAACGCACAGGCTGCCCGCGTCAATTATTCAGCAACGTGGCTGCCCCTCCCTCTCTTCTCCCTCTCTGACATCATCCACAGCCTCAGACGGAGAGAGAGAGAGAGAGAGAGACAGACAGACTTGACAATATAGCCTGTCCCCTGCTCCAACCCCACGCAATGGCCTCCTAACACCCACCATCCACATCCCATTTCACCATATCTACCTGTGACACACACATGCACGCACACGCACACGCACACACGCACACGCACACACACACACACACACACACACACACACACACACACACAGTACAGTGCTTCAGGATAACATCCACCCCTCCCCCGCACATACCAGCATTTTCAAATAAACATTTATAAACCTACATTATACCAACAACCCACCTAACATATTCCTAACATATATAAAGCCTACGCATGCCAAGTCTTCAACCCTGAGCGTAGCCTACGATAAAAGCACACTCATTGCTTTCCATGTAGATATTTAAAGGAAAACAGGATAGGTCTGGGAACCACTGCCAGTCAGGAATGTCCCAGGAGAGGGGCACCAATCTCTGCCTGCAGCCCAGCACAGAGGCAGCTGAGTGGGAGGCACCACAGCGAGGAGCAGCCTCCGCTCTGGAGACAGAGCCGAGCAGAACACAGCAAAGAGGAGAGCGGAGCGGAGCGGAGCAGTGGTGTGTGTGTGTGTGTGTGTGTGTGTGTGTGTGTGTGTGTGTGTGTGTGTGCGGCGGCACAACCGATGGTAGGCGGCTCGGGGCCTCGATGCCGGGCTGACTCGGGCCACCGCTTGCGCGAGCGTCTGATTTACATAAGACCACACACGCTTTTTAGACGGAATTATGCAGGACCTTATGCAAAGGCAACAGCAGCCGAAGGTTTGCTCCACAGAACCACAAACAGTACAGTGAAAAAGAAGATGCATGGAACACAAAGGCAAGAGAGAGAGAGAGAGAGAGAGAGAGAGAGAGAGAGAGACAAAGCGATGGAAAGACAAAGATGGACGATTTGGGGGAAAAAGATGGAGGGAGAGGGAGAGAGAGAGAGAGAGAGAAGTGATAGAGAGAAAGAGAGAGAGAGAGAGACGAAGAAAGAGCCAGAGAGAGAAAGAGAAAGTGAGGCAGAGAGAGAGAAAGACAGAATCAGAGAGAGAAATAAAGAGATAGAGACACAGAGAGGGAGAGAGAAACAGAGAGAGAGGGAGAGAGAGAGAGGGAGAGAGAGACAAACCGACAGAGAAAATGAATTGCTGGGTTTGTGGCAAAGCAGGTCTTAGCAGGCCGCACGAGTGGATGTGACAGTGGCGCTCTTGTGGTGGAGACGGGAAGGAAGGGCACACTAATCAGCCCAGAGGCTCTTCATCAAAGACCGTCATTACGGTGCCAGATCACCAGAGAATGAACACTTGCACTTGTGGCACACATCTAATCCATCGTAAAGCCCTTGCGGTCTAGGGCCCATGTCACAAAGCCTATATATCCGTGTCAATCTGCATGAGAGGGATTTGGTCACATTTGGCCATTTCTTTATGTTCGGCCATAATCTTCCAGCCCTTGCTTACGATGACCAAATCAAACATGCCCTGCCTTAACTGGTTGAGGTCGGAGGCGCATTAATCAAATGTAGAATCTTACAATGCCATAGGACAGTTCAATTCGGTGAGCTCACTTGAGTTCACTCCAAGGAAGGCTTAAGCAATTTCTGCCACATTCAGCGCTAACTGTCAAAAACCAATCACAAATGTCTCTCTCACCAGCTTGCCAATTAAGTCCGTTTCTGTATGCGATTTCTAATTTGATAACGTATTAGCAAAAAGCTGCAGCTCTGACAGGGCTGCCCTTTTGCGGATGTCAGTGAGACTCGCGGATGAGAGAAGGGATAATTGTGGTTTGTGTTTGTGTCAAACAAACAGTCATGTCCAAGGGGCTTTCAGCTTTGATTAAGGGCACTGGACAATATGGTCATGAGAGATTTAAAGAGACAGGCTTCTGGCTCCTCTCCACTGCCATGCCAGATGAATGGGACACTTCAGTTTTTTATTTGGTGCCAGCTACCGTGATGAACAGTTTCAAGAAAACAGTTGCCAGGTTACTTGACAGGAGCTCTGCCAAAGCTGCCAACTTGAGGGGGGATGGGAGGGTAGGGGGTCTAATTACCTTTTTAAATCCATCTCTTAAATGAAGACTTTTGTTTGCCAGCCATCCGCAGTGATCAAACAGCAAAAACAACAAATGCTTTCATTTAGCTGCAGTACAGCCCACCAATGGACATCATGCAGACAGGCAGCTCATGAGAAGCATCCCACTGCTATAACCCCAATGGGGTGAACTGGGGCTTGTCTGCTGAACCCCTGAGACGTGATCTATGGGGACTTAAACGACCAAACACTTGTTCCAAGAAGACATTTACACTTGGTATGCCTCCAGCTCTTTGTTGCTATAGGTTAGAAAATCTAATATTGTGGGTCACATACAATCGCAATGAAAAACCGCCCGCGACAATTTGGCACCGTTGTAAGTAACTTTTAACATGGGCAGATTCCTTTCAAGTATGTGACAGAGATGCCTGCATGGTTCCAAGGAACAACGTGCACTGATTGACCTTCACGCATGGCTGAGAATGTCCGGCTTGGAAGCTCCCTCACAGGAGAATGGATGAACACATGGATGGCTAAGGGAGCAGAGAATGAAAGTGGCAAAGACAATGGAAGGAGGTGGGGAGGGGGGGGGGGGGGGCAGTAGGAATCTAATTAATAGCCATCTCTATCAATGTCAAGTACTTTAAAAAGATGCCCCCTTTCCACCCTGCCCTCTCCACTCCACCCCAAAACTCAATACTGCCGGTAAGGACACGCAAGTATGGTGAGTGTCCACTTTCCCGAAATAGATCCGGTGCTTTTGTTTTCCTGCGGTGGCGGGAGTCTCACGTATCCTGTCCGTCCTCACTGAGGCTTAATTAGAGCGGATGAGATCCACACTCTGGTGTGACTCAAGCAAGGTGCAACAAAGAGCGAGGGGAGAGACGGAGAAAGAGAGACAGATAGAGTGGGAGAGAGGGAGAGAGAGAGAGAGAGAGAGAGAGAGAGAGAGAGAGAAAATACTCGCTACAGAAAGAGCTCTGAGCCAAGCTACATCAGATGAGCTCCTTCAGCCCCGGCTGAACTAGATGCAAACAATATGTAGCACTTAAGTGCTACTGTCTGATTGCATAACATAACAATCGTTACTGAGGTCTGGCTGCTTCATTTAGGCAAGTTACAATCAGCTTTTGGTTGATGACTGAAAATAAAGGACAGGACTAGAGGCCCGTTTTCAATTTCTGCTGCGGCCACAAAACACCACAATGTCAGTGTTTTCAGAACTCAAGCAGGCCATCTATGTCATACCAAGCATTGCAATTGGTTTGCCCCATAAGTAGGTTAGATTATAAAAGGACCTTGAAGACCATGAACACTGTACCATCATTGGCTTCATCAGACCTTGGGGATGACACAGTGCTTTAGAAGACCAACTATTTCCTCTGCAGCACACTTTGGCACAGTGCTCACAGCAAACAGACAGGCTGGTATCCTGCTAGGGTTCGACCCAGAACAGTGGGCCAAGCCTGTTATTGGGTTGAGGGAACTAAGTGAATTTTGTGTTCATTGACAAAACTTGGGGGGATATTCTGTACAGATAATAGCAAAGCAGTGTGTTTGGCTTGGTGATTTAGAAACTGGAATGCAAGTTCTGCTACACTGGAGATAGGCCTACAGTGTTACTTCCAACTGGGAGGAAAAATACAAGGAAACTGATCCTTTGCATGCCTATATGTGTAGACCATTTGTAAGAGTTTTTTTTTTTGTTTGCAAACTCTTGATGCTTATAGTCATAATTATTTGCTTTTTGTTGTGAAAATCTTGTAATATGATGCTTGTGAGTGAATGAATGAATGAGTTATCCCCTGGTACACAGCAGAACAGGAATCGTGATTAAATGATTAAAACAACGAAGAGTCTTGAGAAACTTACCTCGAGCAGACAATTTTTTCGTATTTATTATTTTTGCTGCATATTCCTGTCCGGTGGATTTCTTGACACATCGTCGAACCACAGAAAAGGCACCTCTGTATTGGGATGGCAAATCAATAATACAATTTACGCTCTGTTTTTGTAAAATAACATTTTCTCATTATGCAGAACGGCAATAAAACTTTAATGTACACCCCTATTGAAATTATACTACCATGACTTGCGGTGAAATTCAACGGAAATGCGCTGATAAGCAAGGGGGCGGTTTTGGTGGCCATAAACACGCCTTTGACAGGAAGCTTTAGCTACAGTGTGAATACGGATGCTTAGAGTAATATTTTTCACCCAAGGGGTCAAAGTAAAGCATTAAATGCTGATCGTGTAGATCAACATCCCCAGAATTGCCTACAGCATATGGATTTATGTAATTTAAAGGACTAGGCTATTTATCGTCCAAGTAGACACAACACACACATCTGGTCACTGGGCATTAGACAGGTATCAAATGTTGCAAAGCGCTAGCTCTCAAGCTGGCTTCGTTGTGACACTCGAGTGATGCTGCTGAACATAACACAAAGTGGCTACATTTGCCGAGGAGTATGACACAGCTATTACACAAGTCTGCAGCAAGCCATTCCTTCTGGCGCGGCGCCTGTCACATGCCTCACAAATATTAACAGCTAAAAAGTTACAACTGGCAAAAATAACCTCTAGTCGTGGCATAATGTGAGCCTTTGTGACCAGCCTGCTGAGCTTTCAGTGGATGGCCATTTATAAGCAGTCAATCTAACATGAGGAAATATTCATAGCCAGCTAGCAACAACCAAGATGTTCACATGCATGCTCTCGCAGCGCTGAGCAGTCTTAATGTCACTGGCGTTTGAGAACAAAACAATTGATACAAACACCTGAATTTTATGTAAACAAGCCACAGCTGTGCGAACATGACCCCCCTATCCGCTATTTTTTTACTTGCCTTTTTGACATGCAAAATCTACTCTGCATTGTCAACATTCAGCTACACGGGCACAATGAGATACGGAGCGGCAAGAGAGAGGAAACAATCTTTTCAAAAACAACAGGATTATTACTCACTTTCCGAGTTCTTCATATAGCTGATATTCGTCTGTGAACCTTGTCGAGGTTACAATAGTAGCCATGTTGTGCAGTGTGTGAGAGATATCGCCTCTCGTTTTTGGTGACTGCCTCGCTCAGGTTTCGGGAGGAGATCTCGTCTACTCTAAAGGAGAGGGAGAGATAGAGGCAGAGGAAAGGGAGGGGGCGATGAGGGGTGGTAGTAGAGAGGGAGAAAGAGAGAGAGAGAGAGTAGGCTACAGCAACGCGAGATTTTCTCCCTGGTGTCGAGAGGAGATGGAACGCAAGACGCGGAGCAGGAGATCCGGTGCTGCATTGGCACTGCGACCGAAGGGGGGTGTCGATTAGGCTGGTGGTAGCTTTGAGTCAACACTGCGCTCTCGCTCTGTGGCAAACCCAAGGAGGGTGGCGCAATGCCATCACGTTCAGAGCAGTTAGCTTGCATGGGTGTAAAACATATTCAGTTTCGATTTCGGTTGCTGTTACTACTATGAAAACATGTTTCTTCATTCATACCGCTATTGAGGTCAAATGCATAGGCTAAACCATAAATTTAGTGGCATTAATATAATTTAAATAAAAAAACTGACAGCATTGACTCAAATGTTTGGTGATTACTGAGAAATTTGGTGACACACTGACCTTGTCAATATGAATTAACCTAGGCCTTGGCAGGAGGATAGGGCTTAATTGTTACTAGCCGATAGGCTACATACATAGCTCCCTAATCCACAGGAGTGGGCTAATATCTTAATAATAATATAGGCTACTGTAAATCCTGCTGGATTGATTGTTGTAATTTCCTCTTGTGCAGATGTGCTGTGTAGATTCTGGATATGGCTATGATGAACAACAGACCATATTGACTTTTTTCATATCTATGCACTTGCATGTCCTGCCGCACAGACTAGGTGTTTCCTGTAGGCTTACATGTTATTTATGAACCTATGTGCACCAAAAATGCCCCTCTTGTTTTTAGTGTGGAAGGGAAGGTGAGAAGAGAGAGTGCTATTGTGACAAGAGTCAGTTTTTGGTATGGTAAGGTGTGAAAATATTTGTATTGTGTGTGTGTTCTTCTGTAAAATCATGAGCAGCTTGCATTTTTGAGAAGACAGACGTGAGCAAGCTTGTAAGCCCTTCCCCACGCTTCCCTGTCGATATGCTTAGTTTGTGCATGTGTGTGTGTGTGTGTGTGTGTGTGATGGTGCATCCTCCTTGGGCAGCCGTGTGGAGAGGAACAGTGATTAAGGAGTGCTTGCGGTGAATACAGGAGCACAGGGTTCTTGGCCATAATTACAGAGAGGCTGGCTGATATGAAAGCCTAATTAGCGCAGTGCAGAGGTGCCTTGGTATTAATTGTGACACTCTGTGTGTTTGTGTGTGTATAGACCACAGCATGTGTGTGTGTGTGTGTGTGTGTGTGTGTGTGTGTGTGTGTGTGTGTGTGTGTCTAGGGCTGTGGCATTTCAGTTGCCAGAAGCAAAAAATGCATGAGGGTTATATGGTAGCGATGTTCTCTTTGAGAAAGGGTGTTGTACCTGGGTGTTATATCTGATGGTGGAAATTTGTTTATGGCATGTTCCAACAAGGAAGAGGTTATGAAATAGGAAATCTATCTGTTAAAACTCTAGCTGAATTTTACCTCAGTGGGATGCAATGTGATTTCTGAAGGCATACACGTCTCCATATTTGAGCCTCCTCTCCATTTAAGGGTTCGCTTTTCTAAGCTTAGGAGAGCACACAGTTTTTGTCAAGAACTGACATGGATTCAACAGTGGCTGCTTAAAATTTCAGCTTTTGTCCATGAATGTCCATTGGGATCACCATTAGATAGAGTATATTTAGACTGACATGCTTTTTTTCTTTGCCATTAACAAGAAGTTGGGAACGATTCAGTGAAACTTTTAGTGCAACACCCAGTCTTCCATTTCTCTAAGCATATTAACTTACACATTCGATCGAGAGTACAGTTCCCTGACAAAGCCTTGACCACAGAGTGTATTTTCATTTCCTCTACGTGCTCTTTGGTTTGAACACATGCAGACAGCATTTGAAAACTATTTTCTAACCAAGATGCTTGAGGAAACACATGTGAAAGGCCCAAGCCAGAACAATACCTTCTCTGTTCCTGTTACTATTAGAATGCACCAAACTACACCCGTCACCTCCCACCATTACTTTATTATCATTAACGTATGTGGCAGATGTCTGAGGTTGTTTTTGTTGAAATCTCTCTGTTGCGTATGATACTAACACAGCAAGTGAGGCAGTGAGTGAAGCAATTTAGGTCGAGTGCCAAACTCAAGGGTGATTCTATGAATTCAGTGCCCTTTCAGAAGTCTCAGTGTCCCAAGATAAAATGCTGATATATTTCTTCAGAACATTGACAAAATTACATTTAAACTGCACTATTTCAAAATATTGTGTGTTTTTAGTATATTAAATTGAAAAGAAGGACATAATTACAATTATTTTCATTTTTATAAGTTTTAATGTCTGAGGAGTACAGCAATTCCGCATGTCCCCATCACCAATTACAGTAACAATATGGCCAATTGTATGTTAACATTCTTTATTTTTCTTTTTTTTTTTTTGTTTAATGCATCACTACTACCCCAATTCCATGTGTAATGTGTTTTTTTGGGAAAAGTAATTATATTTTGGAAAAAAAATAGGTATTTTAGTCTGTCCCTATGTATAATTCAACTCTGTCACGCAACCGCCTCCGCCCTCTATTTGTATATGTAAATGGTTTGAACCTGTGACATCATTTAAGGAAGTAGATTCAGCTGAGTCTCCAGAACAACAGGGGGCAACAAGTGGTAAGTGCTACCTCTCATTTCTTGAAATATTGTAAGACTTTTATAAAAATACGGGTTCTGTCAAGCATAAGTACTCAACACTGTTGCGCGAAAAGTCATAGTATAGAAGTTTTTTAGCAAGAAATGATTTTATATTTATGAATTAGAAGAAGATCTAAACTGAATCCCGCCATGTGCCACAGTCCTAGCATTTAGCATGAACAGTTAACAACAGATTAGCATAAAATCTTCAACCCCATCACATTCAACCCCGTCACACATTGTGTTGTTATGGTGTTGAATGACTGTTACAGGGTTGAATAGTCGTTACACCCAGGCCCGCTTGACGGGGGACAAACAAGTCAAATATCCCTAACACGGGTAGATGTGGATAGAATTGGGTACCCATTCAATTGCATGTTGTTGTTTTTTTTTTTTGGGGGGGGGGGGGGGGGGGGGCAGAGCGCGGGGCCAGAAG
>JASCQY010000031.1:17453756-17465859 GCA_030264315.1 Sardinella tawilis
AACCAATTTAGGGTAGAGGAGAAAAGGACAAGAGAAGAGCCTAATGAGACTTCTGAGAAATGAGTTTAACCTGAGAAATGAGTTTAACCTGAGACCAAACAAGGTTTTGTTAGTTATTGTTTTCCAGGTTTCAGGCATTTAAAAATGGATGTTGTTGACATCCATAGTTTATTTACTTCTGAATAAATGCATTTTTTTGTTGTACCTCAGAGGGAAAAGTTCAAAGTTTTTCAAACGGACAAAGTGAAAATATGATGTAATTGCTGATCCATGAATTTTAAATATAAAATATGTTGACCAAAAAAGTTGTTGCGTTTTTACTAATGATTTCATTTTTAGTACATTAAAAGGCAACTTGCACAGTATTGTAAAGAAATGCTTTTGAGGACCCATGTCTTCTGAGAGGTGTCCTCATACTCGATTTTCTATTCCCTCAAAGAGTAAAAGTAGGCCGTCTTGTGTCTTATGTGGAGTAACAGGTAGTTTCTTTAACTGATACATTTTCTAAGTAGCTTGCCTAACACTGGGAATGTCCTATTGACCCTACCATGGGATTTTATATCAGACATGTTTTTATAATGGATAAAAAGCATATATAATTTGATCAATAATCCTTGTTTAGTCAACCCTGTTACAACAGGTCAACCCTGTTATGACCAATTCAACCCTGTTATGAGACACAATTTTTAATTTTTAAAAATGTTCTCAACAGAAAACCTTTTAAGGTTACATGTGGTTTGTATATTAGATTGTGATAAACATACCAATGTAAAGTTTGTAAATATTACATGACGTTATTGCATATTTTGAGCAATTTACAGAGTAAAATAATAATGCTCGTCATTTTTTTCAGAATTTTGATAGAATATCAGTTTCCCCTTATGTTTTGTTTGGTATCAAAATGTTACAGTAAATAAAGGGACAGCTAAATTATTTAGTCATGCTAGTGCCTTCTTACTACCCTGTTATAAAAATCAGTAATGGCAATAAAAAATAACCATGACGGGGTTGAATTAAATATTGACTTGTGTCTAATGAAAGCTCATAAATATTACTTAAAATATCATGTTAAGGTGGGAAATGTTTTTTTCTTTACAGTAGACAAATTACAAAATCACATGAAGTAAAAAAAAAACACATTTTGATAAAAAATTCCCCTCACCCTTTTCAATCAAAAAGGGCACCGTTTCTGTAGAATCACCCTCAACAGTCATTCCTGAATGAGTCATCCTGTGAGGAGTTGGCCGTCTCGCTGCTTCTCTCTCCAGAACTTTCTGTCACTGGAAGGGAAGGACTCATCTACTGAAGTAATACTTGACTGCACTCTGTGTGTGTGTGTGTGTGTGTGTGTGTGAGAGTGTGAGTGTGTGTGTGTGTGTGTGTAGGCCTATGTGTGTAAAGTTGTACAACATGTAATCACTCTTTAATCATGTTTTGTTCTGCCAGTCTTTATTGAATGTAGGACATGTTGAGAAGTTGATTTATCACCCAGAGATGTTATCTCTAATTGTAAAGGTCAAAGGTAGAGTCTTTGTTTCTAATCTCATACACCTTCGTATATTCAGCAAATCCATTTGTTCAGTCTTCCAAATGAAAAGCTGCATCAAGAGTTTGTACACGGCCCAGACTGAGAGTTACTTTAACCAGACCATAAATACTGTATCAAGACCTTCTATGCTGCTTCAGAAGCACACAAGAGATCATGGTGATCAGAAGTTTACCTCAAATATCAACAAGCTTTTCTGAAACCATGAAACGGGTGATGATTCACATGCAGTGACCTAACAACTCCGTCATCATGAAAAGGAAGTATTATTACACTACAGTGTTTGAGCCAAATGAGATGGGAAGCACAAGCCACTATTGTATGCAAGGAACATTCACAGAGCTGTTGAGACCCTGCCAATGGCAGCAGGGCAGGCTGTCATAATTACAAACACACTTTATCTTTTTCTTCTCATCCCGTCCTGTTAGGATGCAACAATGGCCAACAATCAGTCCTTTCAATATTATGATTACAACTCACACACTTACTGAATTATGTTTGCAATTATTTCAATAAGCTATTTTTTGTGTGGGGGTGGGGAAATAACATTATTGCTTATTATTATATTGCTTATTGGGGAGAAAACAAGATTATTTTCTTCTGCCATTTTCTTCCGAATTGTCCTCACACAGCTGTATAGTGTTACAGGGCTTTAACAATGTTGTAGCCATCAACATCTGCAGGCAATGACCCAACCAACACATACTGTATGTACACAGACACTTCAATATACACCCATGTCACGGTCATTTCTAGGCAGATGCGTGTTTGCGCATGAGAGAGTGTCACTATTACAAACACATTTCTGTAAAGGAGTGGACCGTGATCCTTAGTGTGTGCTGAGCCCACGGGAGACTGAGGAAAGCCCCGACGTTGATCAGCCTCAGAGCGCTTCAGCCTGTATGATGTAATTAAATCACGGTCAGGTCACCGAAGGTCACTCCCTCACAGCTGGCCTGCCGGAGAACTTCCTCATGTGTCACCCCCCCAAGACCCTCTCCACCCCCCTATCACCACCACCACCACCTTTCTCCTGGAGAAATGTGAAGTATGTGTCACCACCACCCAAAAGGCCACCGGCTTCTGCTTTCTATCTCTCTCCTTGGCCCTTATGGAGGGGGCCCTCCAGAGTCTGGGTGACTGATGTTCGGGGTTCAAAAGGTCAGGCGTGACTAGAAGGAAGGCCTGTGAGGTCATACAGCCTCTTTTATTTTCAACATGCTACAGCAAAAAGCTCTTTCCTCCTCAACACACACACACACACTCACACAGATTTCCTCATGAAGAATAACCCAGATTAGCCAATCCAAGACAATTCTTTTAACTGGGGTCAGAATTGAAAAGGAAATTCTTATTACCTCAATTCAATACAAAGACCGTCTATGCAACAGAAGTGTGGTATGGGTAAGAAGAAAAACAAAAAGAACATGTAAAAACAAACTTCTCTGTGATTTTCGTGTGAGCTATGGAAGGTCAGGTCTAGGCCCTGGGTGCTTCACAGAGAGTAGCCTGGACGCCCAAGGGAATCCTTCCTCCCTTCTCCTCCTCCTCCTCCTCACTTTATGTAACTGTCCGTTCTGGAGCTCCGCTCCCATCCTGCCCATTACCTTTGAACCCAACCAATAAAAATGGAAAAGAAAGAAAGAGAGAGAGAAAGAGAGAGAGAGAGAGAGAGAGAGAGAGAGAGAGAGAGAGAAAGAGAAAATAACAACTGTAAAGAACAGTGGAGGAAGACCATGAGAAGCACCAGCGGAGTGAGCAAGAAAAGACTGGCATAGAGGAGCAGTAGGAGGAGGAATAGAAGTGATTCGTTTCGTAATATTTAAACAAGGCGAGTTGTGATGATGCTAATGCAGAGGTACACAAACGCCAAGATGCTGGAGAAACGGAGGAGAGAAGATGGGGGGGGGGGAGCAAGCAGAGGATAGGGATGGAAGTGAGAGAGAGAAAGAGAGAGAGAAAGAGAGAGTGAGAGAGAATTAGCGGAGCTCCGTGGAGCGCAGGCAAGGGACTAATGAGGCCAGGCGTAATTAAACAGTGAGACGGAGAAGAGGAGAGAGACAGAAGAGAGAGGGAGAGAGAGGGAGGGAGAGAAAGAGAGAGAGGGTACCTGCCATTCCTCCCACGCAGAGTGGCTCACACAGCCAAGCCTCTTGCTGCTCATACATGCCTCTTCTATCTTGGCAAATGCTGGGCGATAAAACCCACACATGCTCGTACACTCATGCACAGAAAAACACAGAGGCAAATCAGCCACAAGACACAATACAACAGCCCAACACATATGCTACACTCTACAGTATTATTAATATTAGATTCCACTTGGGAGATACTCTTGCTCATCACGGCAAAAGGGATCCACAAAACATGCTTCTTTTTTATTCATTAAAATTTTCATCAAAAACTAATTTACTGAACAATACTTTCCCCTCACAGTTAAAAGAAAATCTGGAGTCATTTAACTTATTAGGTCCTTGTTCTTTGAGCTTGCTTGAGAGTGCTGTCTGTAGGTATAAGAATAACAACATCAGATAGAACACAGACCAAATTTGCAAACTGGCACCTAATGCTAACTGAATGAACTGAATGCGGCACAGAAAAACAAAAATGAAACAAAGTTTCCATGCCCTCATTAGCAGCGTTGGCTGCTGTTTCTCTATTCAGTCAACGTTGTACTAAATGTTCTCGTTGTATTTCCCACCTACAGCACTTGACAGACACAAACAACAGGGCTGTGGGTCGACAAAACTGGACTATTGTTTTAACAGAGAGAGAGAGAGAGAGAGAGAGAGAGAGAGAGAGAGAGAAAGAGAGAGAGAGAGAGAGAGAGAGAGAGAGAGAGAGAGAGAGAGAGAGTTGAGTGGCTGCCTTGAGGGGACATGTAGTCTTTACCATGAGTCTGCGACTGCTTCAAGGTCATGATGGGGAACTGAAGGTCCTGAAAGGCAAAGCTGCCAGAGAGTAAAAAGTGTGTGAAAGGTTCATGGTGAGAGAAGAGTGTGTGTCTGTGTGTGACATGTCATCCATGGCAACGTCACAGGAAGATGAAAAAAGAAAGGGGAAAAAAGAGAGAGAAAAGAAAACAATTCTGGGATGTGAATGTCATCATGAATGTGTCCGTCTGTTGACAAGTGGTTGAGCTGTCAGCAGAAAAGCAGACAGACAAATATATATATACACACACACACACACACCATTTTTTACATACACAGTCTTACATATACACACAATGACCTCCCACATTGGCCACAGGAGGGAAACAAGGGCAGGCCACTATGATTCAGCAAGGCATGTGACGCAACCCCACGCACACACACACACACACACACACACACACACACACCCCTCTCCCTGGGCTAAAAGAACAGCGAGGCCCTCTGCATGCGAAAGCCGACCTTCTTGAAGAGCGCACGGAGCCTGCAGACCTTACAGTGTCTGACGGCCACTCGTCTGTAAGCACCCAGAGCCAGACCACGTCCCCTCAGGGCCATATTAGGCCCGCCGCTACCCCCAGAGCTGCCCCCGCTCTCCCCCTCCCGGACCAGCCAGGGGGTCCACACCCCTCCGTGGAGCTGGGGGTCCGCCAGCGGGTCGTCAGGTGGATTCAGCGGGGGCACGGCGGTCCGGTTGTATTCGGCGATGCGGCCCATGAGCAGTCGCACCACCTCGGGCCGCTCCTCGGACAGGTCGTGGCGCTCGTACGGGTCGGCGGTGATGTTGAAGAGCCAGACGGTCTTGGTGTGCTGGTCGCGGCGCTTTTCCAGGCCCTGCCAGCCCTGTGGTAACGGCGGAGGTGGTGGCGCCCCCTCGCCTTCGCTGGGCAGCATCTGCGGCGGGAACCAGTCACCATCTCCCATGGGACCAGTCAGCAGTTTCCAGTCGCCGGCTCGGAACGCTGCCCGCACGCCCGTGTCCCAGATGCCGAAGCCACGCCGACGCCGGAGCGCCCTCTGCTGGGGCGGGTCACTGGGTCGCCGCGACACCGGGTCGATGTTAAAGAGGATCTCGGTGCGTGGGCATGGCAGGCCCTCGCTGATGGCGCCCCACACATCGTGGCCGTCCAGCCGCCGATCTTTCGCCCCCGGGGCCCCTGCCAGCCCCAGCAGCGTCGGGTACCAGTCGGACACGTGGATGAGAGCCCTGCTGACCACCCCGCGCCGCTTCAGCAAAGGGCTGTGGACAAACCCCACCGCCCGTACGCCGCCCTCCCAGTACGAGCCCTTGCCGCCACGCAGTGGCCAGTTGCACCCGCCGGAGAGCGGCTGCCCACCGTTGTCCGAGGAGTAGACCAGCACGGAGTTGCGGTAGAGGCCACGGGCGCGGAGCTCCCGCACCACTTCGCCCACCGCCTCGTCCACGCCACTCAGCATGGCGGCATAGTGTCGCCGAGGGCGGCTGCCAAGGTCGCTATGACGACGCAGCAGACGGGCAGGGGCTTGCAAGGGAGTGTGGAGGGCCTGGAGGGCCACGTACAGGAACAGGGGCTTCTGGGAAGGGTGGGAGCGCAGGATCTGCTTCACCCTGATGAGAGGAATTCAAAGGAGAGGAAGAGAGGAGTGGAGGGGAGAAAAGAAGGAGAGAGGGAGGTAGGGAGAAGAGATATAAGAGAGAGAGAAGTGTGCGGAGAAAACATGGAAAACAGAGAGAGTGGAGAGAAGAAAAGACAAGAGAAGAAAAGATGCAAGAAGGTGAGGAGAGGAGAAGAGAAGTGGAGAGGAAAAGGAGGGGCGAGTAGAAAAGAGGGAAAGCAGGGTGGAGAGAAGATGAGATGGGAAAAGAGAAGGAGAGAAGAGAAAGAGAAGGGGAGGCAAGGTAGTAAAAAGAGAAAGAGAAGAAAAGAGAAAGAGAGCAAAAGATACAAAAAAAGAAGAGGAGAGAGAAGAGAAAGAGAAGAGAAAGAGAAGAGAAGAGAAGGAGAACGTTAAACCTCCACAGACATGAGTCGGCTCACAGAAGCAGCCTACAGTATTTCAACGGCCCCATTTCTGTCTTCATGTATTCAGTAGGCAACTACTTCTATCCAGAGCGGGAGACAGAACACAATTGAAACAGATAACTGATAAAGGAAGCGGCACACAAGTCCGCCAGAATAAGATTTCCAGTAATTGAACAGATACAAGCTGCAGATAGCTGCGGTGTCTACCAGAGGCAACTCATCTGGCTGAGACATAGAAATGCATTACAGCCTGACATGCATCTCACCTACGAGGAACTTCCTTCGCTTCTGACCTATTAAGTCACTAAACAAATATGTGCAGTTTTCCAACGCAGGCACTTACCACAACTTCCTTTCATTAACTATTACAGTAGGTTTCTATGACCGTGATTAATGCATACTTATCCCATTTGTCATGTGACATGGAGCTGCATTTGCGCAACATACAGCAAAGAGTATGCGATGTGTGAGGAAGAACCGAGTGCTTGGCCTGCTCTCAACTAAACTCATTTCTCGTTCTTCATCTGTTTGTACAAGTGTGTGTATGCAAGAGTGATGAGAGTAATAACTACTGTAAGTGCTCCTGTGATGCAGTATGTGTGGTTAGTATGAGTGCATTTCCACATGAGTCAAGTCCTTTAGGTATAAGTTAGTATGTTTAAGAGTGATGAGCACTCACCCGCCATGCTTTCCCCTATCTGTCCTGCAGTGTCTTTTTATGTCCAACAGGTGGCGTGTGTATGACTGGCTACACTTCTGCATGTTTGCAACCAGTCCACTTTTGGGACCCAAACACCCAGTGCTGTCTATCCCTACAGTCTGATCCCCTGGCTCTTACCCTGTACTCCTTTATCCAGTCTATGCCACTAAGGAATCCAAGGGATAACTAGGACAATTTCAAGGGCTCTGTACTTTCCCAATATTCTATTGCCCCATACTTTGATTTGGATTGCCCAATATCCCAATCTAATCTAATCTATTCTATCCTATAGGGCCCAAAAGGGAGGAGCATTGCTCTTACCTGAAATGTCTTTTAAAGCATGTATCTCAAAAGCTTCTCTTTAAGCGCGGGTGCTGATGTACGTCTGTGTGCTTTCGGGCACATGCAATTGTGTGTGTGTGTGTGTGTGTGTGTGTGTACCTCTCAGTGTAGAGCAGGGTGGAGTAATTGCCTCTGAGCTCCCAGGCAGGCCGCTCGCCATCGTGCAGGTCGAAGCCGCAGGCCTCGGCGCCGTCACAGCTCTGGTGCGTGAAGTGGTCGCCGCTGCCCGTCAGCGAGCCCAGGAAGGTCTGGAAGCCTCGCCCCGTGGGCAGGCACTCGGGCCGGCAGAAGCCCAGGTGCCACTTGCCCACCATGTGCGTGGCATAGCCGGCCCGCTGCAGACGCTCGGGCAGAGTGGGGGCACCCTGCGGCAGACACAAGGGCTGCCGTGAGCGGATGATGGAATGCTGAAGCCCTGTGTGAATCTGGTAGCTGTGAGGAAGATGAGAAATGGAGAGAAGAAGAGTACATGTAAGTGGGGGAAATGTGTGCAGACAAATAATTGTGTGTGTGTGTGTGTATCAAGTAGCTGAGAAGAGGTGGTATGAATATATGAGGAGTGATTTTTTTTTTTAATGCAATTTTTTAACCTGGAAAACATTGTTAGGAGGCAACTTCACTCATCCAAGCAATCAGCAACCTGTCATGCTGTTGCTTGTTTGTTCCTTGTTTGTGTGTGTGTACATGTACTGTACTGTATATTTGCATTACGTCAAAGAGCAGTGTGTTCATTACATTGGATATTTATGTACTTATGTGTACATTTGGGTGCATGTTGGTGTGTGTGAGCAAGCATGTGTGAGTCGTGAGTGTGTGAGGGTAAACATGAATGAGTCGTGAGCATGTGTATGTGTCTGTTTGGAAAACAAGCCAAGAACAAGGCAGAGAGAGGACTGAGTGTGTGCGTGGACACAAACACACACACACACACACACACAAGCAAACAAATACACACACACACAAACACGCACACACACACACACACGCACGCACACACACACACACACACACACACACACGCACACACACACATATGCACGCACACACACACACACACGCAAACAGCAAAGACGCCACGTCAGCCAGGGATGATGGATCAAAGGCGAGCAGCTTTGTGACGGCCACCCAGAGCTGGCTGGCGCTGCGAGGACAGTATGCTGCTCTGCACCACAGGGCGATGACTGACAGACTGCACAGCACTGCCTCTGAATCAGCAGCCAGACTGGCACAGCTAAAGCAGAGCCTCTCTCCTGGCACACCACAGACGCTCATGCACACACAGCACAGACAGACATGTCACGTATATCTATGTTGAAAGACTGCCTCATGGGCTGTTGGTGTTACTATTTCAGAAATGCACACAAACGCAGACACACAAAACACACACACACACACACACACACACACACACACACACTTGGATAAATGGAGATGGGTGGTGACCTAACCTGGCAGATTGCATGGTTAGGTTGTAATGGCTTATTTATGATGGGACTAGATAGATTGATGTTTCTGAGCAGTGGTAGCATAAACCATGGCATTTTAATTCTGGCATTTTTAAGTCATCTTTCTTTTTCACAGAACAAGTTCAGCACCTAATAAACAGAAACACTATACAATAAACATGTAACCAGATATCAACACTGAAATATATTTTTTGTGTGTATGTTTATATCAATCAACATTGAAATCTTAATGTATAGTAAATGAATGACTAAATACATTTGTCACACTGTAGCATTTACAGTAAGCACAGTTCAGGGTTACTTTGCTGTATTTCAGAGTGCTTTAGAGGTCCGATGTGCACTCAGGGCTGTACTGTAGTTCGTTACTGCACTGTTCGTTACTGCACTGTGTTACTACTGCAGTGGGTGCATTTGAGGGGGCATGATGACGATGACCAAGGGGGAGACCGCTATTGTACTCACCGTCCGGTCATCAGCTGGCTCCTGGACGGCGAACAGATGGGCTGCACGTAGTAGCTCTCCAGCTTCACCCCCTCCCCCGCCAGCTGGTCCAGTATGGGCGTGCGGATGTCCGAGCCGCGGTAGCCCACGTCCCTGTAGCCCTGGTCATCCACCATGAAGAAGATGATGTGAGGTTGCGGTCGTGGTGACGGCATCGCCGTCGTCGTCGTCGGAGGAGGCGGTGGAGCACTCTGATTTGTTGCCGTTTGATTTGTTCCTCTGCTGAGGCTCTTAGAGACGAGCACCGTGTCCACGAAGCCCAGGAGCAGACAGGAGAGGTAGCCTAGGGTGGTCAAGCCGAGCAGGGAGACGCTGGGAGGTCTGGAGGACGCCCCTGGTTGTCTCTCTCCCTCTGCCATTGTAAGCACAGGGTCCTGCTCTCTGACCTGTCAGAGGTGAGGTTGCACACCTCAGATGCTCCCACCCAAATCCTCTGCCTATTCTAGGTACTGTAGGTGTGCCACCAACTGGTGCATGCAGCTGCAGAATATAATCCCAATCCAACCGCTCCTGCTACAGTTAGCCTCTTAGCCTCTCACTCACCACAGTGGCACTCACTATCAAAGCAAAAAACGGACACACTGACTTCCATTAGAGACAGGGATGAAGGTTGTCTAGGTGTAGGAGCTCTTATCCATAGTTGAGGAAGCCCCAGCACATCTTCTCAGTGACGAAGACGAGATGGAGGATGTAAGGGTGGCTGACGGAGCTTGCCTGGGAGCACCACTCTCTCTCTCTCTCTCTCTCTGTGTCTGTGTCTGGAAGTGGATCTGGACATGGGTGAGAGAGCTGAGTGTGTGTGTGTGTGTGGGATCCAGGAGCCCCCTATCCCTACCCCTACCCCCACCTCCACCTCCCTGGTAAATCCTGGGAGAGACATCTGACAGGCCCTTTACAGGAGCCCGTCACATTCCACTCCTCCCTCCCACGGGCTACCTGCAGCGGCCAAGACACACACGCCAGCGGCACACACACCTACCTGTGTTGGCTGCGGGCATGTACGGGTCAACACAAACATGCAGAGTCCATGGATACATCATGCTATAGGCACACACACCTGTGCACACAAGACAAGACAAATGTGCTGTATAAAGCATGAACAGTGCACACATCTATATGTAGACATAGACACATACACATGCATGGCCATACAAACACACACACACACACACACACACACACACACACACAAACACCTATACGCAAGATAAGACAAATACACTGTATAAACTATATATATATACACCCATATACAGACATACTGCACAGTAGACACACATACATGGCCATACAAACACACACACACACACACACACACACACACACACACACACACCTATGCAAGACAAGACAAATGTACAGCATAAACTACATACTGTAGATTCCCATCTGTAGACACACACATACAGTACATGGACAGATAAAGACCAAACACACACACACACGCACATACACACACACACACACACACAAACAAGCAGAGCATCAGATATGTGTGATAGGGAGTGGGTTTGACCCTCTCTGTGGACCCTTGGCAGGAGGGTGATGGCTGCACACCAGCTCAGCTCCCATTACACCTCGGGGGCAAAAGGTTGCCCAAGTGAACAACGTCACCTGCATGATGGATGAACACAGCAGACTTTTTCCAGTTGTGCAAGTCCTGCTTAATAAAAAAACAGAAAAAAAAAACAAAAAAACAAAAAAACAATTAAGGTTTAAGGGCTCAATTCTAAATCGCTCGCATTTGCTAACAATTACATGCGTGTTAAACTCGCCTAGCCTTCAGAACTGCAGCAGAGAACTCTGACATCCTTCCATTGATGACTTTTCCTCTCCTTTCTGGTACAGAAATTACTGTATATCTGTCCAGTCATAACAAAGAAGTCTAACCTCAGTCATTTCCCAGAAAGCTGCTGGTGAAAGCATGTTTCCCTAGAACATGACTAATGCCTTTGAGTTTCCTTCCTCGTCGTGCAGGAGAGTTTGATATGGAACCACACTGTCACAGGCAATTAGGGGCATCTTGCATCGAAAGCTGTCAGTTAATGGTTTCCTGAAGAAGACGCTCTGGAATTGTACTGGGATTGGAACCTCTTAGTGACACGCTAAGGTGGATTCAATAGCTGCAGTAATGGGCCACAGAAAAGTAAAGAGCCTTATTGAATTATTAAGTTAGAAGAAAGATTTTCCAAACTGTTCTCTCTCCTTGATTACAGTTGTGTTCAAATAGATACTGTAGCAAGCAGAACGTGTAAAGAAGAATTAAAGGTTATTACAAAAACGATTGCCACATTCCTGAAGCGAAACAGTGGTTATGTAATCAAAGTTAGTTCAGTCATCTGAGGTGAGTTAACAATTTGACTTGTGTTTTTCACTTAATACACTTTTTTTAACAAATAGTCACATACTGTACATGTATTTTGAAGGCTAGGTGCAAACATATCTCACAAGCTTTAGGTCCCTTACATTTCTGTGGGTTACTACAGGGCTTTATATTATTTGGATGAATAGAATGGCGTCTATATGGCGTCTGTCTTTTTTTTGTGGTTTATGGCATTATATGTTGTCTGTTGTCATCAACTGTGGTGTTTTTGTATATGACTTTGTGTTTT
>JASCQY010000031.1:17505260-17519317 GCA_030264315.1 Sardinella tawilis
TTTAATTAACCGTCTGCAGAGGTAAAGACCAAACACAGCAGCATGCTGACAGGACCTTAATGTCAAGGCCCAACGAAAGCATTTCAACAATTTAATGAACTCCCATGCTCAGATTTAAATGCACACAGCATGGAAACAAGGTACCAACTTCTTTTTTTTTTGTTTTTGTTTTTTTTTAAGTCAAAGGGTGTGCCTTTTTAGCTGCTCATTCATCTGTAGCCACAGTTGCAGCTCAGCATAGAGAGAGTCTCTTGAAAATGACATGACTCTTTCCATACATCTCACATGCATAGGCCTATGCAGGCATGGAGGAAAAGGCTGACTGTGTGTACTGCCTTCAACCTTGCTCTGCCAAGCACAAACGCATGGCAAAACTAAAAATCTTATTCGCTTTTTCCTTCACCTCGCAAGAGTGGTTATGGCTGCTGAGGAACACCAAATTAACCCTGAGAGCAGCAGAGCCACGGCTTTAAAACCTGTCCAATCCCCAACAGCCCAGCATCTTTCTGCTTTCCCCCCTCGCCCACTTCTCCCCTCTCACTTTCACTATCTCCATTTACAGCAGGTGAGGATCCAGCGCCGAGAGGGAGACGCTCGGCCATATCATCCCCTCAGCAGGGGGCATCTCTGGGGGGCCTCTAGGCTGCGATAGGAGGGCTTAGCACCAGGCGCTGCAGCATGTTAGAGGTGGTGTGTGTATGTGTGTATGTGTGTGTGGGGGGGGGGGGGTTGTGGAGAAGATGGAGGTGGTGGGTTGGTTGGTCGGTCGGTCGGTTGGGTGGGTGCGTCCCAGAGGATCATGTTAAATTGAACACAGCGCTCGTCTCCCCTCTCCCTCGCCGTTGACGCCGCCTGCATCAGCGGCAGCCGGGAAGCGGGACTCCAACCCCACAGATAGGAGGGAGTCTGTGTCAGGCCAGCGCAAGAATTCAATTAGTCACACCCAACACCCAATCTTATCCACCGCGTGCAGCTCTGCGAGGATAGAGACTAGGCAGAGAAGGAGCGCAAGAGACTGGGGTGGGGGGTGGGTTATGAAATGGAAAGCAAAATAAATAATAAATAAATAAATAAATAAACAAACAAACAAACCACAACCTGACACAAGCTCTCAGCTTGCACGTTCACAGCAGTGCACGACTCAGACAACACAAAACAGATGGAGCCATTTTCAAAAGGAAAAACCTCAGACAAATCACCGACCCTCCATTATAACAACTTCCAAAGTCCACAACTCCAAAGTCAGGCTCTCTCATGCAGATCTGACTTTTGGACCTTAAGAGGTCTAGTCTACATAAAAAGCCAACACTGGCATTCTGTCGCACTAAACCACGTGTGCTCACATAAACATACAGACACACAAATACATACACACCACCACCAAGCTGTTCTGAGAAGACAGTGATTCAGCGAGCTATGAAGAGACTCTGCGGTAAGAGCTCTCGCCAGGGAGCCTCTGACACATCCACACAATCCAATATAATCTTATGCATCATCACCTACAAATCTCCCCCGCTCCCTCCCAATGAGGCGCATTAAAAGCACACGAGAAAACAAAACGCAGGACACTGGCTGATCCACATCACCTACCGGACATCTCACTACTGTGGGACGACGAGAGATCACAGCAATTTTCTAGATAATTTAATTTTGAAAATATGTTTTCTAAAGTCATAGCCTAAATAAAGTAGTAACAAGCAAGAAAATTGCTCAACACACATAGAGGCGAGATTAGAGATAATTGGCACGTTTTTTTTTTTTTTTTCCCTGCGGTTCAGAGATAGATGACCCAGCCTCTCAGAGGCCAACTCCGACGCCGCAACCCGAGCCGAGATTAAACCGACACAGCATCAATAGCTCAGCCTCCTCTAACCTGAGCCTCTGGGATCACAGCTCCCACGCCAGACTCCCGCCTGATGTATTTTATTAATAACAGGGCCTATTACACTCTGCACATATTGACCTTATGTAGGGTCGAACTGGGCCAGGGGAGTCGGCGGGGGGAATGAGAAAGGGGGTTGAAACGTGTAAGGCTTCTTCAGTCCACTGTCTAATGGAGGCACCGAGGCGTGTACACACAAACACAGATGCACACACACACAGAGAGAGACAGACAGACACACACACACACACAGTACTGCGGCAGTTTATTAAACCAGTATAAGCTTAAGCCCTCACAATGCTCATCTGTGGCTTGACTCAGATAGACGTCCAAATTGTCAACGTGTTTGGCCTCATTCATACTCTTATGCAAAGGACGAAACGCAGAAGGACAGAGGCATTTTATTGGCAATTGGGCATCTCTCCAGAGAGCTTCCTAGTATGGCAACACAGAACAAACCACCAGATATTGTAGGGGCAACACAAAAGACAGGTGTGTGGGATGGTGAGATAATGTTTAGGACAGACAGACAGACAGACTCAGAAATGGAGTATAAAGTAGGCTTTGTTCACAATTTGCAGGATGTGCCGCTTCAATAAAGTCTCAGAGAAAACCTGATAATCATTTCAGGTGAAATGCCATGCAAACCCATCCCCTTATCGTCATGACCACCATCCCACTGGATGCTTCACTCAAAAACTGTGAGAGCGAGAACAAAATAAGAACCCCTCGTCATGAGCTTTCCGATCAAAATCGAACACAGAGGAAGTCTCAGCCGTGTTTGGACATTTTTAATTGGAATGAATGCTCAATCAGAATATACCTGTAAATGACCCATGTAAACACCCTGATCGGAACCCTGTGCTCGTCCACAACATTTCGCCAACACCCCGGGCAACTATGGGACCATGTAGGCTGGATATACCTTCACCAAGGTAACAAGAGTTTTCTGAGACAACTGACAGCAGTTTACCGTCCATTTCACCTGTCCATCATCCAAAGTTCACCTACTTCAATATGATGCGTTAGGCTACCCTCTTTTCATTAGGCTACCTCCTAGCCGCACTGAAAATACCTCTTTCATCATCATTTTGAGATGATTTTAAAAACTGGCTAAATGTTTGTCTATGTCACATGACCACTTAGTCCTAACGTCTGATCGGAATAGAATGTTGCTCCATGTAACCAGACGTTCCAGAAATTTTAATCAGAATAGTTAAATCGGAATGGCAGAAAATCTATCCATGTAAACCCCAAATGCCTGAGCACTACATTGATTGTGAGGAACCAATGGTAGGTTTCACACAGACCCAAACACAAACTCACAGTGCAGGGGACTCTTAATCAGGCATTCCATTTGCACTTCCTTCCTGAATTTGCTCCGATTAAGCCCGTGGAATTCCACCCCTGTTGACATCAGTTCCCTCTTGAATTTCAAGATAGGCCAAAAACAGGGAGACAAGTCTGAGAAACAGTAGACAAGTCTGAGAAACACAATGAGAAGTGTGAAAAAAAGGGAGCAAGCAAGAAAGAAAGCAAAGGAGAATGTAGCCAAGAAAAATGGAGTGGCAGCCATGTGACTGCTGCTTTAATATTGTGAAAAAAAAAAAAAAAAAAAAAAAACATTAAAAATCTACATATTAGCCTAGCCATCGGAAACACTGTGTGGATGTGTGTGTGTGTGTGTGTGTGGGGAGGACATTCTGAACAGCTCGCTGGCATTTAATGCATCTCTGTGGCACCTCTAAATATCACACAGACATTTCATTAACCAACACAGCCCGGTCTCGAGGCTGCAAGTCCCCACACTGGAAAACATGTGCAATTTGTGCACAGTGGGTAATATAACATGTCTCTGACAAGTCACACATGGAGCCTACGAACACAGCGCCTTAAATCACCCTGCAGCTATCAAAATTAGAAACTGAGTCTCTTTTTAAAGGTCAAACGAAATGTGTGAAACCCATTAGACGGAGATTTGTCTGGAAAAAAAGAGGAAGAGAACAAAAAAGATGATTATACTAGGATAAACGCTGAAATGCCTGAAATGTTGAATTATTTAGGAGTACAAGTATACCAGAAACATTGTTAAAGGGACACATCCATCAGATGTGATTGCAGACCTCCTCCCATGCCATGTAGGTCTTACAGATGGTAGCCGTGTTCTGTAGTGAATGGCATTATGTTAAAAATACCTTGAATTATTAATAGACCATATCCATCACCATTTACCCTACATGGAAAATTGCAGGAATTTATAGCACCACTCCAAGACTACAACATGCCAGCTCCACACTGAGGTGCGCACGATAAGTAGCAACCATGCAGACACTGTGGCTTGAAAATGGTCCATCTTTTCATTAGGAAGTAGCTTATCCTAGCCATCAGTAGTATACTCCCAGGACAGAAGCTATCTTGAGCCTTAGAGATCAATGCTAATTGGGTTTTCCCACTCTGGAAGGGAATGATAAAAGGCCTTGGCAGAAAACCGAAACAGGCAATAACAGTCTACAATCCTCACCACCACCTTTTCTGCACCATCTATGAGGTGCAGCAGGCATTTTAGAGGTCAGAATAGTAGTGCGAAGAAATGTATCACTCTAGCCCCGTTGATTAGACAGACAATTCTTCGATTTGTCAGACAATCCTTCGAAATCACACATCCACCATTCCCATCCATGTACTTTAAGAAGAGACATTTACTGCTACAAACGAATAGGTAAACATGTAATAGCATTAATTGCAATACCCTTCTGTTCATATTGATACAGTCACGCCAATGCCACCTATGGGAATTTAAGTGCATCAATGTGTCCGTTGTAACGTTAGACGCTACTTGGGACCGTGTGCCAGGAGTACTGTCTGAACGTCTTGGTTACAGATTGATTGAGCTCAAGAATTGAGACACTTGTACTGTGGAGACGGTTACTATACTTATGCCGTTTGTCTTTAACCAACAAGTTTCCACTTGCTTAAAAAAAAGTACGATAGACAGTTTATTTGTGCAGTGACATGTCCACGTTGTTATTTACGCGTAGAAATAGTGCAGAATTTAGGTAACTAGAAGTACAGCCGTCTGATCTCAATTTATTATCGAAAACGCCAGTAATTGTGCGGTATAGCTACTGGTTAAAATAATGGTCTATGAAAACTGATCTATATCGACTTCAACTTGTCTTGCTAGCGTCGGCTAACGTTCGCTAGCTTCATCTCAGTTAACTTCCACTGAAGTTTATGTTTGCCGCTAACGTTAAAGTTAGCTTTCGTTAAAGTTAACGTCCATGGTGCATTTGCCTCGACCTTTTTGGACACGTTGGATCTAATGGACGTAAGTCTAGTCTAAACATACACATTGCCGCTAACTCATAACTCAATAACGTCGACACCGCATACAAAATTTCACGTTGGTGAGTAAAGTCAGGTTGTTTAAGTTGCATTCGTGGTGGTAATTAAATGTGAATACATCGAAAGGAAACACGTAGATACCCGTTGTAATGGGGGAAGTAATAACGTTAAAGTTGTCGGATGATTTGACAACTGTGCCTGCATCGTCTCTGGGATGAAAGGAAACTTTTGTTGACTCCTACAATGGGTCAGCGGTTACCCACGTAGCAGTCTTTGCTAACCACAACAACTATAGATACCTATCTGGATCAGGTAACTTACTAGCAAGATAGCAGACCTTTAACTTTTAAAAGGACATATTAAAACATCGTTCTTGTAGGGAATACGCCAAGACTACAACAGCAACAGGAACCCTTAAATAACACAGGCCCGGATAGTGCAGTGTGCTAAAATCTGAATCTGAGAACCCCACAGAGACGCAAGCCGAACGGTCCTCTAGAAATACCATGTTTCGCCAACCGGTTACTACCCTCAAACATTAATGTTTGGCTCCCTTCTTCAAGATGTTACGCAAATCGATTCAGGTTATGTTCAGTAACACTTACCTGGCGGTGTTTCTCGTAGACAGCTATCCAAACACAGCAGGTCAAAGATCAGAAAATGTGAAAGTTTAAAGTCTTGTTGACAGCATCCTTCACAGATCCGCCATCTTCATTGAGCTGGCTATTGATGTTGCTGGCTCGCGACTCTTTACTGAAACTCAGGAATGTACCATGTAAGGCGAAGAAAATGGGGATACACTCTGATGTGTGGAACCGCTAATAAGCTATTTTTGTCACTAAAGCACAATCAATATATGAAATATGCATTACTTAGAGGAATATTCTGTAATCGATTTAGGCGAAAGGCGAAAGTGCTTTAAATTGGTCTTTTATAATTGAAAATGTGATCTCTAACCCCCATACAAATCAGGACGTAGTGGTTTTGTCTAAGCGAGAGCACCTCCTTTTTTGCCTTTTTTTCAGGTGAGAGGCACCCGTTTGTGTAGGGGCACTCAAAAGGGTCTGTGGGTAAATACGAGTGAAATACAGTGGATTTCTTTTACGTTCATGGCGTGCGATGAAAAATGCGTCTCGGATATAACATAATGATTTTCTCTAAAACGTTAGGGTAATTGCAGTACTGTTAGAACACAGTAGGCCTATATTTTGTCATATGCACACACTTGACTGTTATAGCTCATTATGTTTTGTCGTAGTCAAATGGTGCAAAAATCGCAAGTCAGTATAGTAACCCAAATATGCAGTAGGCCCACCTACCATTGTGTGCCTAAAGGAAAACTGATTTTGGAAGGCTGATTTGTATCATTCTGGTCTGCATGATCATAGGATGCATATGCCAAAAAAACCTTTGTATTAGAAAAGTGTCTGTCAATTTAAAATCACTGTTAACTTTCATTCTAAGTCACGAGATCGAGGCATAAGATTTGACAAAATGTAGTTATATAGCGCCATCTAGTGTTCAATATGATCTGCACTGACCCAAACCCAAATGGTCACAGATTCTAAGGAGCTGTGGATCACATAAAAAATAGAGTAAAAAGACAAAGGCTACTCCTTTAAAGATCACCTTTTTCTCCTAAATAAATACTTAAAAGTGGCGTGTGCCTTGTCTAGCCTATAACTTTTTCTTAATTTTGCTCAGTCAGAGTAGCTTTGGGTGTCTGTGGTCCCCATTCTCTTGTGCCTTCTGAAATGGCATCTTAAAAGAAAGTCCCGACAGAGACACAAGACTTACAGAGAGGGTCTGTGCATCCATCTCTCTGCTGATCTATTTTCTTTGACTCTACAAGTCTGTACGCCATTTCAAGAGCCAACAGGTCCAGGATGTTCACTTGAATGCAATTTGGTGGCAAAGACAAAGCCTAAAAACAAAATCTACACCACTTGTCAGACAGATACATACATTTTGGCGTGGTCTGGTGATAAACAACAAGATCACACTTTAAGAAAAAGGCATAGTGTATTGAATTATCTTTATTAAGTAAACTCTACATTTCAATATTGCTTTATGTTCATGTTTTTTGTTTTTATTCCTTATTCTAAATTACATCCGCTTGCACAGTTTTTGAATATATATATTTATATATATATATATATACTTTTTCAATCAAGCTACACTTTGAAGAATACAAAAATATCACAGTACATTTTCTACACAGTCATTCTCCACCAGTGAGTTCCAGAGTGGGGGCTGAGTCTATCTTTGAACACAAGAATCTGGCAATGCCCCCTTTGCAAAACACCTGACCACATTTCAAAAGATAAAGAAATGACACACCTACAACAAGAGACAAATAAAAAAGATGAAGATCAGTGAAAGGGAGCAAAGTGGAAAAAAGGGAAAAAAAAGAAGATTTCTGAAAACAAAAACTCAGCAACAGGGCTGGAATAATAGTGGTGCAACCTTGATCTTCTGTCAATGGAGGGCAAGAAAGTCAGAAGGCAGACATTCTGTCAAAAAGAATAAAATAAAAAATGGACAGATTAGAAAGAGACGCCAAGAAAAAATGGGTGGCGTTTGGTCCAGCCAGGCTCTTGTGTTCCAAGAGCGTAGACTCGCCTCCAGCGTGTGATTGGAAAGAGGAGCTCACAGGGCGGGCACTCATATGCGGCATTCGCTCAATTCAGTTCAAACAGCACTCAGCAGACACACCATTTCTATACAAAATATCAAAAACAAAAAATAGAGGAAAAACAAACATCAAAAGAATCCTCACCCGTACTTGAGATAATTGTTTCATATTAAACTTTTTTTTTCCTTCTGGATGACTTAAACAAACTTTTTTTGTGTGTGATTTTTTTTTTTTTTCGTTTTCTTCCTCTTGTTTTTTTTTTATTTTTTATTTTTTTTAACATCATTAGATGACCCCCGAGTTGAAATCCTTGATGACCGGTGGAGAGCCTCTCCTCCAGGACAGAGGAATGTTGAAGTATGAATCTTGACGTATAGTGGTTTTGTTAATGTAACCAACCAACCAACATCAACACAAATGGATGAACTTCAGTCCTTAATTCCCGGAAACTACATTTACAAGCTCCGCCACAACTGGGCTATAAGGAGAGGAGGGCAGGGCAAGGGCCCCGGAGGAACAAGGGGAGGGCGGGGCAGGATTTTTGGGGGAGAGACCGGGCATCCACCCAGTTGTGAAAGAGGACACCTTGAGCAGTTTGGCAGATGAACTTCAAGGAGTAACTTTATGTTACATGAAGAAGGTCACACGAATATTAGACACAATAGAAGGGTCAGAACAACAGTAATCATAAACAACAAAACACTACCAATAATATAATCAGTCCAGGCTCCCTTGGCTGTTTGCAACGCCTCAGGCTCGTCTGCTGGCTCCACTGGGCCCCAGACCCATGCCATCATCATGGAGTCTTATGCGACAGGACGACAAGAGAGCAGGAGGAGGGAGGGAGGGGGCGGCTCCGTCACTGGAGTGCTGCCTGTGAGCTGGGTACCTCACCAGCTGGGAGGGCACCGAGGGGAAGAGGGGGGGTTAAGGATGTCCGGAACAGGTGAAGGTCAGGGCAGGGCAGGATAAGAGGGGGCCCATGGGAGTGGCGGACATGTTCCTCTGTGCTCCGGTGTCATGGCAGCGGTGGTGACGACCGCGGCGGCGGTGGTGGTGGTGGTGGTGGCGGCTGTAGCACTGGCGGCAGCATCGCCTCCTATGGCGGAGGTCAGGGCGAGAAGGTGGCCATCTCCAGGGAGATGCGTTGCCACAGCTCCTTGGTCTGCTTGCCACGTTTCAGGTTCTGCAGCACGTCGTTGAACTGCATCATGCCCACCGGCGTCAGACAGAAGGCCCCGCGCGCGCTTCGGATGATGTTCACAAAGTCGTCGTAGTCCGCCGGCGTCAGGTGGATCAGCCGGTGATGGATGTACTGAGGAAGAGACAGAACAAGGTCATCAATCAACACCTGTACCATTGGCAATAATTCAGGTCAATACCAACAGCAGGTGTTGTAAGAAATATTTTTTTACTTTTTCAACTCTGGTTAGTTTCTTTTAAACAAAACTTTCAATTAAAAAAATGTTTCTTTTTTTTTTTTTTTTTTTAAATCAACTACGAAACATCTCTTTCCCAAATTCACACTGAACTCTACAGTAACAAGGCATTAGCTCTTATTTGAGTAAATGCTTGGTCTATGACGGCAACCGGTTTAATGGCATAGGATCTGTCAGTTTTGAGATCAAAAAGATCTGCAGTCTCTGCACTGGGGTTCAATAGGCCCAGTGTGAGTGTGAGTGAGTGTGTTACTGTACGTGTGTGTGTGTATCTGTGTGTGAGTGAGTGTGCTAAGTGTGTGTGTGTGTGTGTGTGCGTCTGTGTGTGTGAGTAAGTGAGTGAGTGTGTTAGTATGTGTGTGTGAGTGAGTGTGAAGCAGCGTGGCACCGCTCCGTGCTGGTGCTGACCACTGCCTGGCTCCTGGTGTGGAGTGCAGAGCATATGGAAGGCATTTCTCCCCCCGCCGTGCTCTTAGGAAATGACTCACTGGAGGTCACAGTACATTTCCTCTCGAGCACAACCTTGGGATCCCTCATCTCGACTGGCCCGACTACATACGCGTATGGGGCTCCGCTGCTGCCCATAGAGCTGGCTGTGGGGTGACAGCTTGGAGAATTGGGAATCGAGTTGGCCTTCCCACACGTCTTTAAAATTGTGTATTTGACTGATACCGGGGGAAAACAGACAGCCTTTTAATGGTTATCAACAAAACGGGAGAGACAGGGGGGGGGTACACGTGTAATTCTCATGCCGCGGTTGATGAAAATGAAAAGTTTTTCGGCGTATCGGCTTTCAAGAGTCTTCCAGATGAATTTTCATCAGGGGAACTGAGGACTTTGCCAAAAAAGGATTGAGTGAAACTGACAGAGGAAGAAAAGTATGGACGGGAGGAACATAATGGAGTTGGTTGGTCTGAGTCGGCACTCAAGTGTGTGTCTGGGTGTCTTCAAGTATGTGTGTGTGTGTATGTGTGTGTGTGTGTGTGTGTGTGCGTGTGCACACGCTGCTTCCCAGCCAACAGCTTTTGCGCTGTGATCTGTCAGATCCTGTTAGATGCTTTTACATCACGGCACACCAGGCCTGGAACACACGGAGGCTCTAATCTTTGGATTTAATGCTCTCGCCTTCATGCACAATTTATACACGTGGTGAGCAACGCAGGCTCTCCCTCTCAGGCTCTTTTTCTTTCTCTCCATCGGTCTCCTCTCAGAAAAGATGTTCTCTCCCCAGTCAGCTCTTCAATCAGCAGACACCCTCATCCCAACCCCCCCCCCACACACACACACACACACTCACCCGATTCATTGCATCACATTATAATCAAGCCAGTGTCAGTAGTGCAAATCTGAACAAATAGTCTTGGGTAAAGTCATAAGAAAGCATTAGAGCACAAAGATTTAAATGGGAGACGAGCGACGGAGACCCAAACGGGACGAGGATCCAACACAAACTGACCTACTTCTACACCTTCCTAATTTGGGTGTACAGACACACCACTGGGCAGCAATCGCAGAAATGGTTTGGCCAGCTGACACACGCACACGCGCGCGCACACACACACACACACACACACACACACACACACACACACACACACAGTTTGGAAATCTGGCTCAATATTTAATCAGACTAATGACAGACAGTGAGCTGGGGACACGCCATGAGATGTGGGGATCCCAGCTTTAGGTGAATGTAAGAGTCTGTGGTGTGATGATACATATTTTCAGTTCCTGTTTGTTTCTCAGTGCAGGAAGCAGGCCCTGCTTTATGAATGTAAATTGTAGGTTGTGGGTGGGAGAAAGCAAACAAGAAAGCAGGGCAGTGTGTGTGTGTGTGTGTCGTACCTGCAGGTAGGCCTGCTGGCAGCGCTGCACGAGCTGATGGAAGGCGGGCGTCCGTAGGTGGGCATGAATGTGTGCTGGGTTGAGTCGCTGCAGTGCCTCCATGATGATCTCCTGCAGCACGAACGGGCTGAGCACGCCTTTGGCAGCGCCAACGCAGAACTGGTACACGTAATTCACACCTGTAGCCAAACAGAGACGAAGGCAGCACACAGAGAGAGAGAGAGAGAGAGAGAGAGAGAGAAAGAGAGAGAGAGAGAGAGAGTAAATGAGTGAGAGAGTCAGTTAGTGTGTGTGTGTGTGTGTGTGTGTGTGGGAGATTGCATAGCTGGTGTAAAACAGAGAGAGATGGTGGATTAGTCCATAACTCTAGGAGGAAAAGTTTGAATTTTCAATCAGTCCGGGCAGGGAGATGATGAGAACCCAGTACCCCGCTGTGAGACCAATCCTCCTCTTTACTGTTCTGCCTTCGGCTTGTAAAATAGATGTCAAAATATCAATATCTCAGCAACGTCTGCCTTCCCTCTAAAGCACTGCATATTCCACGGATTCTCCCACAGTGGTAAACACAGTGGAGCTGGTCCATGTTTTATTCATATCCTTGTGCTTTCACTTTTGCGGCAAGGACGGGTGTTTACGATAGCCGACATTGTTAATGTGCACGCCGAGCGCGTTACCACAATGCACTGCTTCCTCACCAAGACGGGCCGCCAGCCCAAGGAGCCACTTGACGTCCTCCGTGTAAGGGGGGCTTCGGGAGAAGTTGTTGGGGTGATCGTTGTGTGCCCTCCTCCCCAGCATCTCCAGGGCAAGCATACCTGCCCGACAGAAACAGACCCGTTTAGGTGTCAGATAAAGATGCAAGGATATTTTATTTTATTGTCGCATTGTAGAGTGTAAAAAAATGCTGTGAAACTGTTTCTGGTTGTTAGCCTATTTGTGCATAAATGGTAAGGGTGGGGTGGGGGGGTGGGGGTAGGACTGCATATAGTGTATAAAGTGCATATTAAGAATAAATTGCATCCATTAAGCTGGGGGTGGGGGGGGTGGCGTGTAAAGGTGATGAAACCTCCACAGGCACATGGGTACCTTGCAAAGAAAGGCAATCTAAGTGCTGTTCTTCCTCATGAATAAACAGTGCTCTCTTTCATTTAAAACACCCTTATACTCTATACTCCACTATGTGAAATTAATTAGTGTGTACAATGTGTTTCTTATTAAAGTGACAACTCTTGTATAATACAACGAGTTATATAACATCTAAACAAGCTTTAAGTCTCCTGATAAATTAGAGCTGTAATATGAATGAATTAAATGAATTAAATTAGACTAAACTACAATATTACAACTAGACTTGAATGAATTGTTCTATGGTCTTTCATTTGTTCATTCATTCCTTCATTTAGCATCTATCTATTTTCCGCTTTAAACTGTAATCCACTCACCGACTCTGTAGGCTGAGTGTAAGTAGTGCAGACCCTGCTGGCTAATTGGCTGGCTGTGCTGTTCGTCTTCCGTGGGAAAGGGCGCACTGACCAATGAGGTGGGCTGGGGGGCGAGACCTGGAAGAGAGGCTCCCTGAATAGCCTGGATGGTAGAGCCTGAGTGCACCCCACCTGTTTGGAGAGAGAGAGAGAGAGAGAGAGAGAGAGTCAGACAGATGGCTGGAAATGGCAAAGGAACAGACAGCATGCCGTTATCCCTGAGCTGCAGCAAACCCTTTACTGCGCCCACTTCAAAGGTTTATCGCGCTCTCGCCGTCTCCCGGCCGCGCACCTGAGAGATGTTTTATTTAGATAGGTGTAAAGCTAGATTAGTGTTGCGAGGACGGTATACTTGAGAGCAGGTAAATACTCACAGCGGTATTTCAAAATATTGCTTTTGGGCTCAAGGTGGATATGAAACAAAGACCTTGGCATTCTCACACAGGCACTTTTAAAAATACAACTAAGCATTTTATACAGAGGTTTTTTTTTTTCTTTTCCTTTTTGGTTTATATTGGGACCTCTCGGCAGAATACAAAACAATCGGGGTCACAGTCTCTCCTTCTTTAACACGTACAGAAACACACACACACACACACACCCAGACACACACACTCACACATACCTGCTACAGTGGTGCTGAGCGGTAGCCCCGTCTCGGTGTGGTAGGGGTGGACGGTGATCTGGGTCATGGACGGCACAGGGACCCCTGGGAAGGTGACGGCGGTGGCTGCCATTGGGGGGCCAGTGGCCACTGAGAATGGATACTGGGCACCAATGAAGGCTGGGTGCATCCCCTACACAAACAAACAAACACACACACACTCACAGGGTAAGGACTTATTCTAGGGAGTCATTTACAAACACTCTGTTGTGTCAACCGTAGTTAGAGTGTCACTATGTTTTCATAACTATGTTTGGAGAGCAATGAAAGATAAATGAATCTACCATCAGCAAAGGGGACAAAAAAAAATTATTCTACAGCCATACAAAGAGCTTCAGTTTGGATTGATTCCCATAACTTCAAAACTGACTGCTACTAGCGCTTGAACAGCTCTGTGTTACGCTGGGGGGTCATACAGTATGCTAACCCCAGTATGCTAACCCCAGTATGCTAACCCCTGCAGCTCCTCGCAGGCTCTCCTGAGGGCTGGAGCCTCACCTGTGGATAGGCGGCCCCAGACACGGGGAAGACGGCAGGCCGCGGCACGTGCTGGAGCGGGTGGCCCAGGTACTGGGAGGTGCACACGGTGGGCAGGTGGGCCTGGATGGTGGTGTAGGGGTGGAGCCCTTGCGTGTGCGCCATGGCCGAGCCCGGCAGCGTGTGCGACTGGTAGATGGTGGAGCCCACCGAGATGACGGGCACCACCGCCGCCGCCGTGACGGAGGCCGTGACGGCCGCCACGCCCTGCGAGTCCATGGCGCCGCCG
>JASCQY010000031.1:17520232-17533481 GCA_030264315.1 Sardinella tawilis
TACTATGTTGGTTGCAATGCAATTTCCCATTGCCAACCAACATGGTTGCTAACTGGTTAGCAACTATGCTTTTGGGACACAGACGCTTGGTTGGTTGACAATGAGAAATTGCATGGCAACCAATAGAGTTGCTAAATATTAGTTTTGGGAAACGTGCCCCAGCCTAGTGGAAAACCTAGCAAAGCCAAACGATGAGGAGCATATCGGTGTTCATGTGTCCGGTGGCCCCACCTGTTCCTTGCACTGCACCAGGGCCCTCTGGATCTCGTTGGGGTTGAGCGCGTGGGCGTGGGGCAGGCAGCTGAGGGCCAGCTCGGCCGCCGCACGCACCATGTTGGGGTCGCGGGCCCGCGAAGCCCGGTCTGCCAGCGAGGCCACCTCGGGAGGGGTGAGGTGTCCGTCCCAGCACTCCACCAGAATGTTGAGGGCGGCGCTCCCGATCTCCATGGCTTGGCCTATAGGAGGGAGGACACTACATCAGCACATGCGGTGGAAAATCACCCCCATGGCCTCAATCTGATTTTGCCCGTTTGTTGGTTTGGTGAGGTTCGGCCATGAAGTTCATTACATTTATTGTTAATGGTTGCATGCATTAATAAATTAAAACAGTCCTGAAGCAGAATTGAAAGAGCGGTTGACATTGACAAATACTACATAATTAGCTCATGCTCTAAGAAAGGCACTCTAATGAGCACCATTAGCTCATGACAACACCACTCTAACTACACAACAATCTACTATGTGGAACTTAAGAGTTTGGTAGCTTAGCAACGGCTACTGCTAACCATCTCTTCCCATTAGCAAACCTTGACAAATTGGACAGAAGGGCTCTCAAAGCAAGCATGTCCAATTATCCAACTGCACCCAGACAGATAGATTTTAGCATCAGACCTACTCATTTTCTTATGTAGTCGGTGGCTTGTGAGAATCCTATCCTGTAGCCTACATAACATTACCAGCAGCTAGACTGGACAATGATCTATATTGTTTTGTGGAGAGATGCAAGAGCCGTAAGATCATCTAAGAGCATAAGAGCACTAAGATCATCCCTTTCTTTCAGCGGCTAATCATTAAGTTTTTTTTTTTTTTTTCGTTTTTTTTTTTTACAGTTTTTTGAATGCCAAGAACTAGAAATCTCACAACATTCATCCAAATCCACCCCCACACAAAACTCAAGCACAACTCAAACACACAGATATTCACCCACACACACACACACACACACACAGCACACACACACACACACACACACACGCACACAGACAGACCTGTGATCCAGGACACATGGGAGGAGTAGGTCCTGGACAGCCAGTTGGGCGACACAAAGTTGTGCAGGCCCAGTGCGTACAGGCCGATCTCGAAGGCACAGAGGTGCAGGTTGCGGTGGGGGCCCTGGTGGCCGCCGCTGGCCGAGGGCTGCGTGAAGATGGACGTGGAGCTGTTGCCGCCGGCCTTGATCAGCACCGTCTTGGCCAGCTCGAAGTAGAAGTGAGCCGCCGCCTCCGACGGCTGATTGGGCACGTGCGGCGCGTGGCACTCGGGGCGACGTCCTTTATACCTGCGCGAGGGCAGCACAGATACAAGCGTGAGTGACTCCACCTGGAGGGTCCACCGAACAATCCCACCTGTATGCGCCTCTGAGAAATGACACCTGTGTGATGCACTAGGGGATTACGGCTCAGTGCCTCGCTGAGAAAATAACACCTGTACGCTCCACTGAGTACAATGCATGAATGTGCAGCTTATTTTCAGTACAGTGTTGCAGCGTTACAGACACAATCACTAGATCTCCTGTGATACAAACCCAAGGCCTTTAAGAAGAAGTGGTCACAAGACACTACTCTCATTGGCTCACTCACCTGCTGGTGTCGGTGCTCTTGGCCCGGGCTCCTCCCCCGGCCCGACGCGAGCCGCTGGACGAGGACGAGCCCAGCGAATCGGAGGAGGAGCTGCTGATGCTGTCGCTGTCCTGGCCCCTCCCCCAGGAGGCCGCTGCCCAGCCCCCACGCAGCGGGCGACGGCTGAGCGTGGGCGAGCTGTCGGAGGTGGTCTCCGGTGCGCTGCTGTCGATGCTCGCCATGCCTGCACACAAGAGGCACACAATGAGGGAGGAAAGGCAAACACAGAATTGTTTACACCACTTCAACAGAAATTCTTGCTCTCAACAGACATTTGACTATATATAACGATACTGACATTTTACTGAAGACTGCATCCACTGATATAATATAAAAACCCATAGACGACACTAACAGGAGTGAGTGAAGGGCTATATTGCATGTCGTGTCTCAGTTCTTTGGCTCTTTTGCTCACAGGATTCTACTCCACGAGTTAGTCCTTTATCCTCCTCCGATAAATCGTCTGCCCAGTTAAGGGAGAAATCTGGTGTGAAATAGTCCTGCTGTCTGATGTTTCCCAGCACTGTTGGTAGGTATATGAGAACGAGAGATTTGGCCAAATTATAGGCCAATTAGCAAAACAGCAGCTAACTGATCGAGGCACAGGAAACGAAACTGAAACAAAGATCCTTCTGCCCCCCCCATCAGTCAGCGTTCCCTGCTGTTTTCCAAATTCGGCCTACGGTACATTGGACCAAGTTTTCTCATTCTCATGCCTACCGACAACATCAGCTCTCAGCAACATCAAACAACAGGACTATTGATCGATTCATCCCGGAGTTCTCCTTTAATAATGTGAGGGACGAGAGGCGGGATGCCCACCTGTGTGCTTCTTCTTCTGCCGCACGGGGGAGCCCCAGCAGCGGCCGCTGTAGGCCCCGCGCCCCCCCAGCGCCAGTCGACTGGGCACCGTGCCCTCTGGTTTGAAGGGGGCCGCCTCGTTCGGCTGCTCACACGACGAGGGCTGGGCTCCGTCTGCCAAAATCAGGAGAGGGTGAGAAAACAGATACGCAGAGAGAGAGAAAGAGAGAGAGACAAACAGAGAGAAAGTAAGGGAAAGAGAGAAAGAGAGAGAAAGAAAGGGAGGATGCCCAGAGGGTGACTGTTACCATTGTGGAGAGGTGGCTTGTCTACCAAAAGCCATATACACTCGTACACACAATCACACAACAGGCTTTTAGCATTAAAATTTCATCGCCGTGCCATTCTCAGAGGGGGGTTAAGTAAACACAGGCTGGCATGGCCCCCAGCTAGGGCATCAGGCCTCTGGAGGTCAGCTCAGGTAACCCTGCAGCACTGATCGCTCTCAGCGCATGGGCCTCTCTCTGGCATGAGCCTCTCTGGCAGGAGTGCAAGTCTATACTGTATGGCCACAGGTCCCCCAGTGTGACAATGCATGGCATGTCAAGGTACAGTATGCGTGGGAGTATCGCATGCTGTTGCGCATGCATTGTGTTGTTGTTGTTGTTTATGCGTTCACTTGTCGCTCATCACTTGTGTGCATTGTTTATATGTGTTGTTCATGTACCACCTCCTTCCATTCCATCTGTCTGCTTGAGCTCTATGACCTTGAACTTTATGACCTTTCAAATTGTGAATCTGTGTTTATGGATCCACCTATTATACTGTATGGCCATCCAGTTATGGGTTTACTTATGTGACCATTTCCTCACTTTTACATGCATTTGGGTGTTTGGGTTTGGGCTTTTGCATTCCTCTTCTGCTCCAGCAGTTCCCCATTTATGTTCAAAACATTCTTTTAAAACGTGTGTGTGTGTGTGTGTGTGTGTGTGTGCACGCTGTCTTTGCCCCTCACCTTGCTCTCTGTTCTCGTTCGTGATGGCGTCTCCCGTAGCTGCTGCGGCCGCCGCCGCTGCTACCGACGTGTTCTGCACCGTGCCGGCGCCACCCAGCGCCCCCTGCTGACCGGAGGAGGCGCAGCCACCCACCACGCCCTGAGCCGAGGAGGCTGCCACGCCGGAGGCACCGCTGGTCGTCACGGGGGCGGCGGCAGAGGCGGCAGCCGTGGCGTGTTTGGAGACGCCGCCGCCAGTAGCCCCGGCGGAGGCCGAATGCGAGGAGGAGGAGGAGGTGTGCGCGTGGGCGTGGGCGGCCGAGTGCTTAGAAGGGCTCTTCTGGCTGCCGGCCGCCGGCTTGCTGGAGTAGAACGAGCTGAGAGTCTGGGGCTTGTGGGTCTGGCTCTCACGGTCCAGGAGCTTGTCCAGAATCTGAAGGACAGAAGGGGGACGGGAGACGGACCGAGACAGGGAGACAGAGAGAAACAGAGAGAGAGAGAGAGAGAGAGAGAGAGAGGGAGAGGGAGGGAGATTATTTCTGTGTCCTATTCTTTGGCATTATCATCCTCCTTTTAATGGTAAGCACAATGTGTACTAAGCTGAAGGGAATTCAACAGAATTGAGCTCAACTGAAATTGAGAGAGAGGAGAAGATTGAGGGAAAAATTAAATACAGAAGTGATGTGAAGGAAATTAAAAAAAAAAAAAAAAAAAGCTGAAAGGGATGCGGATAGAGAAGCCTAGAGAATGAGGCGGGAATGAGACACATCCTGACACATGGAGATGAAATGAGGGAGGGAGTCCAAACGTGGATCAGAGACGGAGGGTGAAAGAATACAGACAGGGAGACTAAGTGTGAGACAGCATGACATTGGGGGGGGGGCATTAATGTCTGACAGAACATGGACTCACTCTGAGACAGATGGCATTGGATGAGTATGTGTATGGGTGAGTGTGTGTGTGTGTATGAGAAAAAAAAAAGAGTGTGTGAATTTATGTGTGTGTGTCTGTGTGTTTGTGTGTGTGAATGAGAAATGAGCAAAAGAGTGTGTGAACTGATATGAGCATGGGTGCGTGTCAGTGTCTGTGTGTGTGTGTGTGTGTGTGTGTGTGTGTGTGTGAGAGAATGATAGAGAAAGAATGCCTGAGCAAATGTGTGTGTGATGCACGATGTGATGCATCATGGCCGGGGCTGGCTAACCTTTTTCAGCTTGCTCTGGTCATCTTTGTAAGTGATCATCAGAGCCAGAGCCAGGTCACCCTTCTCCCGCCTTGTGCCCTCACACAGCAGAGGGTGCTCCGCCTCACTCACTGTGGTCTTCATGCCTGAGAAGGAGAGGGGAGAGAGAGAGAGAGAGAGAGAGAGAGGGAGAAAGAACAGAAAGAAACCAGATTAAAATGAATTGCAAGGCATATAATAAGACATATTCTTCAAAAAATTCAATAGGAAAAAAAAACACAATACAACTTCTGAGATAGAAAGGGAGAAAGCGAAGAGAAAGGGAAGGCAAGAAAGACAGAAAGAGAGAGAGAGAGAGAGAGAGAGAGAGAGAGAGAGAGAGAGAGAATGAGATGATCAAAGCTGAGGGAGTTTGGGGAGACAGTGGGAGGTGGGAAGTGAGGCAAGAGTCATGGGCGACGGCGGAGTCAGATGAGGCCATGAACACGGCCTGCGAAAGAATGTTCCAGAGAGAGGAGAGTCTGAGTCTGTGTGTGTGTGTGTGTGTGTGTGTGTGTGAGTGTCACAGGAAGTGCAAAGCTGAAAACAAAAACCAAAATGCATTTTGTCTGTGTGTCTGTGTCTGTGTCTGTGTCTGTGTCTGAATGCAGTGTATCTAAGAGCGACAGATTGTGAGAAAGAGGCTTGCTGGTCCCATAGGAAAACCGGGAGGCTTTTCTGTGTTCTGTGTTCTGTGTTCTGTGTTTGTGCGCCTCGCTGTAAAATTAGCAGATGAGAGCACGTGCGCTCTCTCTTCCCCCTCTCTTACCCAGCGCCGCGACAGCAGCCTCAAAGCCCAGCTCCTCGTCGCCCGGCATCTCCGTGTTCCGGTTTCGGCTGGGGGGGCGGGAGCCCGTGGGAGACACCGCTGTTTCCAAGACAAAAGCGCCAGAGCAGCACAAAATAAAAAAAAAAAAAGAGAAAGAGAGAGAGAGAGAGAGAGAGAGAGAGAGAGAGAGAGAGAGAGAGGAGAGAGAGAAGAAAAAGCAGAGGGGATGAAACGGTAAGTGTGAGGTTCTGAGGCAGTGCGTTTGCTATTTGCAAAATCTCCTCTGCTGGATCTTCACAGCCCCGGTGACAGCCGGAGAGCTTTTGTCCCCCAATCCGGTGCTGTGGGATCTTCCAGATGAATGGGATTGAGGAAGAGCGGTAAATATGTGCACTGTTTGTTTTGTGCGAAGGCAGATGGGTTAAGGGGCTTATGTGTGTGTGTGTGTGTGTGTGTGTACAGTATATATATATATATATATATATATATATATTGTATATTGCATGCACATATGGATGGACGTATGGGCATGTAAATGCATTTACAGCATTTATTATTGTGCACATTTATTTGTACCTCAGTTAAAAAAAAAAAAAAAATTAAAAAAAAAACAACTCGACAACCAACTACCATTAGAAATGGACTCTACAACCACGAAAAGACAATAGTGCATTGGGTGAAAACCAAGAGAAGATTAAACTGTAGGTATGCATTTACATGCTTTTTTTTAGCAGACGCTTTTATCCATTTGTCAACTTCTCATTTACTTCAGGGCCCGTCTCTCCTTGAGCAACTTAGGTTTAAGTGCCTAGTTGAAGGACACAATTTTCAGGCTACTAGCCTGCTAGTCAGGTTCTTTAACGGCTACACTATCACCAATCCCATAAATGTAATACAACATTTGCTACTGAGTGTAATGTGGTCTTTTGGCGTGGATCACCTGGGGTGCAGAGCACGTCGAAGATGAAGCTGGCCAACATGAGGGGCAGCACCGGCCGGTAGTCGCAGAAGTTGCCGTCGCGCAGCTGCTCGGCCCGGTCGCGGATCAGACTCATCTCCACCACGCCCAGCGGGATCTTCTTCAGCAGCGCCACCACCTCCGACTCCTGGTACGCCAGCTTCACCTGCACCGACACACACACCCGTGTTTAGAAAAATGATGCACAGAAGTGTTGCAGGCATAAACTAACTAAGAAGCAGACATCATGGAACCATAGTAAGCATAATACAGGGGAGAGGAGGAACAACAGAGAGGGAGAGAGAGGGGAAGAGACAGAGAGAGAGGGAGAGAGAGAGAGAGAGAGAGAGAGAGAGAGAGAGAGAGAGAGAGAGAGAGCGAGAGAGGGAGAGAGAAGAGAGATGCCATTTTCTTTAATGGTCACACTAATCCTTCTGGCAGAAAAAGAAATGACCAAAGAAATGTATAGGCTTGGTTAACACACTCTCACATCAACACTCCAATCAGACATTTCCACACTTGAAACCGAGGGGAGGAGGCAGGGAGGCAGTGTACAGTAGAGCCTGCTATCTCCGTCTTGAAATGCTGCTGACAGTGGCTGTCACATGAGCTCGTGCCAGACCAGAAACTGGCAGGCTCTGCCCTACCCTGCTAAACGGAGGCTTCCACACAGCTCCAGGGTGCAGAGTCCCAACCCCCCCCCCCACCCCACCTCTCCCCGTCTCCTGTCCCCCATCCAGCCCCAAGCTCCCCCAGTCAGTCACTGGATGCCCCTGTTATGCTGCTGGTCTGCTAACAGACATTCCTGGTTGACTGCTACCGCCACGGCTAGAGTCGGGCTTTAAGTTTCCTTTGCCTGAGCCAAGCACAAGGAGGGGAATACTGCTGACGTGATGTTCCATTAGAGCAACAGTTATGAGCGGAGTGTGAACATCGGGCTTCAGCTGAAATCCCAGGACACTTATAGAGTGGAGTGTGGGATTCAAACCGTTTGTTGGATCGACGTTAAAAAATACAACGCGGATAAATACATATGTTAGGAAGCCAATGACCTTTCATATCTAAAACGCATTTTTGATCCCTGATGGATGGCGTTCCATATCTGAGAAAAGCTAAAGTTCAACTCAAGCAGCAGTGCAGAATGAAATGACAGAAGATGACGGGGGAATGACAAAAGACAATCTAAGAAGGCTGTGTTACTACTAGACACAAACTCTGTGTTGGTAATCCACCATGCTTAAGTGAGAAAGGGATAAAAAGGTTAATCGAATGAATGGCGCTTTGGGCAGCCATCCTCAGTCCAATGTGTTTGCAAAGTGTGGTGACTGATCACACCAACTGCACAAAGTTTGCAAAATAGCCAAGCCCACCACACTATTCAAGCTATAGCCTAGTGAAAATATACAGTATAAAGTTGAAATATTGCCATAGGCTACCGTGTTTGATCCCTCTGTTTACGGCTAGCATTGTTTCGGGGATCTGTGATAGGCTAAAGGGCACTGTTGCCCTTTGATTCCGACACATCAACGCTGACCAATTTGAGAGCAAATAAGTGGACTATGTAGGCGCTCTGTCCCAGCTCTAAGTGAAATAAATAAATAAATAAATAAAGGCTGTGCAGTCATTAACAGTAACTGGAGTGGTTCTTAATGGCCTCATGCACTGCTAGTGTAACTACCTTTCCTTGCCAGAGGAGTTGCCGGAGGCTTATCCTTTTTTTAATGTTTTTTGATAAACAATGTAGGGGAGACTTTACGATGAATGATTTAATCGAGACGTTTTAAATCACGTTTAATCGTAAAATCAGTTAATCATCGCGTCCCTAATAGCCAACCAGTGGTGAAAATCAGAGCAATTCAGATCAGGCGAATAGGTCATGCTAACTTCACATACAGTACAGCAGTGATATAGACATCAGGTGAATTACAGGTAACTACTGTCAGATAGAGGGACAGTGGTCAGGGCTCGGTCACCTCGAGGGCTTTGGTGGAGGCAGGGGGCCGCTGCAGCTCCAGGGAGAACATGCCCATGCTGAAGGCCAGGTTGTGCAGCTCCAGCCTCTCACTCAGAACCGTCAGCAGGAAGGCGGCTTTGGACAGCGTGTTGGTGGCCACCTGGGTCTGACGGCTGGTCGACACCTTGCTCTTTTTGCCCTGGAGACAGGAGAAACAGTGCAGATACGTTAGAGGAACGCAGGGACTGGGCTGTATAAACAGCGAATGAACTAATGACAAACAGAAAACATGGTACAAGGGAACTGAGGGGACAAAAATGGAGGAACTGTGCATATAATGGATCTGAATGAGAGAAACTAAATGAGGGGGGACTAATAATTGCAACACAAACCAAGTAAAAAAGATGTAAGAACAGACAGATGCTGCTTCTGAAAGGGCACACTGCTGCACTGCTTACTGCATAAGGCCTGGAAGGGACCATTTTGTATCGAGAAAATGTGTGCTTGTTTTACTTGTGCACTCGTTACACTAAGCTGTCAGCTGAAACAATGTCTCTTTTTTTGTCAAATTAGCACAATAATAAAATGACCACACATTTTCTCAGCGCAGACAACCATCTGGAAATGGCACGCCTCGGGCTTCACATAAGTTTTATGCAGTAAGCACTGCAGTAATATCAAAGATACTGAATAACGCTTTTATCAACCGTCTCTGGTAATATGCCATTCTGGAAACAGCCAGAGTGGAAAGTTAAGAGATGAACAAGGTGGGAAGAGGAGGTGCGTCCGAAGGGGTACCTTTGTTTGTGGTTGCTCCACCTTCAGGTCGGGAGGATTGGCCAGCAAGTCGCTGGCCAACTCCACAGCCAATCGGCACGCTTCGTTACTGTAGCCGTGGGCATACAGTGCTTCTGCGCATGCAAACAGCACCTGGGATACACAGGGGAGAGGTCAATGAGCACAGCATTTTTAGATCATAGCCAATCACCCACCAAACTTCACTGAATACACTGAATGGTACCCAAGTGATGCTATCCATTAGTCTGAGAGTGTGAACACAAGGGTTTCAATTTGAAGTTCAGTTTAAGGATCTCAAGTGACTGAAGTGTGATCTAAGAGAATGTAAGTGTGATCTAAGTGAATTTAAGTGTTATCTAAGTGAATGTAAGTGTGATCAGAGTCCATATACTGTAAGTGTGATCTAAATGAATGTAAGTGTGATCAGAGTGCATACACCGTACAGTAAGTGTGGTCTAAGTGAATGCAAGTGTCATCAAAGTGTGATCAAATTGAATGTAAGTGTGATCAGAGTGCATATACTGTACAGTAAGTGTGATCTAAGTGAATGTAAGTGTATAAGTGTGATTAAATTGTGGTCTAAGTGAATGTAAGTGTGATCAGAGTGCACATTCGCGTGATCAGAGCGAAGCTCCACTCTCACCTCCATGCGTCCCTCCTGCTCCAGTGGTTTGATGCCGGCGAAGATGTCCGGCTCCTCCTCGTGGTTACTGTCCGGGACGCCGCGGTCCCCTCCCTCTTCCGAGGCGGCGCTCAGGTAGTAGGCCTGGTAGTCGTCCTCCCCTACCGGGTCTCCCCCCCCAGCTCCTCCAGCCAGCCCTCCTGCTCCTTCAGGGGCCGAAGGCCCCGCCGCAGCGGCCCCACCGGCCCCCTCTCCGTCCCTACGGGCGCCCCGCGGTGGCTTACCCGTAACGGGGCCGGAGAGATTCGGAGCCGTAGCCGCCGCGGTGGATGTGGAGGGTCGGGCATCGTCCGCCAGATCCTCCTCGCCTCCGTTTTCCATCTCGGCCTCCACCTCCACTTCCTTGTCGTTGACGGGCACGCCGGCGGCGACCGCGGCGGCAGCGGAGGCGACGGCTCCGGGCAGAGAGCACTCCTTGGAGAAGGAGGCCACCTGAGCCGGAGGTGGCACGGGGGCATGAGAGACACGCTTGCCCTCGAAGACCCGCTCCTTGGACGAGCCGCTCCCGCCGCCCCCTCCGCTGCCGCCGCCATACTTGCGCGGCTCTCGGAGCAGCGGGCTGGGCGAGGGCAGCATCTCGGGCGGCGGCGGCAAGAAGTCGAAGCTGTTGGTGTTGCTGGCCTCAGCGCCCAGCGCCAGGCTGGAGCCGTCGTCCATGCTCAGCTCGGCCATGTCGGGCTCGAGGGAGCTGTCCTCGCTGCTGGTGCGACGCTTAGCACTCGGATGCTTGCCCCCGCTTCCCCCACCGCCGCCTCCGCCTCCTCCTCCTCCTCCTCCACCACCTCCTCCACTCCCACCACCTCCTCCTCCTCCTCCCCCTCCTCCTCCTCCTCCTCCTCCTCCTCCACCACCGGACGCCTTTCCGCCTTGCGCCATCTTGCCTTTGCTCCCCGAGGAGGAAGAAGATGAGCCCATTGTCTTGTACACGCCCTTCCCCTCGGCCTCCAGGGAGAGAGGCACTCCCCCTCCCAGACGCATCAGCATCCCGGCTCCTCCGCCGGCCGACAGGCCTTTCCTCTTGCTCACGATGGTCTCCTTGGGCCGCACCGCCACTTCCTGCTGGGGCTGGTGGCCGCCGCCGTTGCGAGGCCTGTACTCGGCCCCCGAGCCCCCGTCACACACCACCGACCTTCCTCCTCCTCCTCCACCACCGCCAGGCTCCTGCTGCTCTCCGCCCAGGCCGGCCTTGGCCCCGCGCTGCTGCTGCACCGCCCGCGCCCAGCAGAAGGAGGCGCTCTTCTTGTCAGTGCTGGAGTAAGTGATGCCGGGCAGCGGGTAGGCCACCTCCCAGTTGAAGTAGCAGGACTCCACGGCCGGCTTGAAGCCCTGGAAGAGCTTGTCCAGGGACTTGCGGTGTTGGCCGCGCTTGACGATCTCAATCACCTTCAGGTGCCACTGCTTGAGCTGGGCAGCGAGTTCCAGACGCCTAATAGGGGGAGAGAGAGAGAGACAGAGAGAGAGAGGGAGGGAGAGAGAGAGACAGAGAGAGAGAGAGAGAGAGAGAGAGAGAGAGAGAGAGAGAGAGAGAGAGACGGTCAAATAGATACATTGGATGCAAATGGCAACATTCCTGCATATGCAGGTGCAAGGACAAAGTGCGGGCATTTGTAATACAACAACGACAGATTTCAAACAAAAAGTAAACAAAACCTCGAAATACTGAGCATCATCATGTTTATTTCCGTTGTTTGCTTTAAAGTAATCTTCTCCAGAGATTTTATCACCCGCAGCAAGAAATCAAATACAAATTTAGTGTTCCAATTCCTAGGCAATTTTTTTCCAAACCTCTCTAACACACACAAACTCAAACACACACACACACACACACACACAGACCCCAACACACACAAACAAACACAAAAGACATAGTGTCCATGCACTCTGCAGGGCTGCCTTGCAAGCAGCCCGTGCGGACGGACACCACAGAAAGAAAGCTCTGTGCAGACGCCAAACTGTCATTATGTTTTAGTGCAACTCGGATCTCCACAAAGACCTCATTTACCCCACTGTCAAATGAAAGCACTTAGCAGAGGCAGAGCCAATGCGAGCAGAGGGAGACGGAGAGAGACCCAGAAAAAAAAAAGAGAGACAGAGAGAGACAGAGAGAGAGAGTGAGAGAGAGAGTGAGAGCAGGACAGAGAGAGGGAAAAGAAAGAGCAAGAGATTTAGTAAGAGTAAAAGAAAGAGAGAGACAGAGACAGAGGAGAGAAACTAGACAGACAGAGTGAGAAAGGAGGACAGAAAGGGGGAAAGAGAGAGAGAGTTACAGATTCCGTGAGAGCCAGGCTAAGAGAGAGAGAGAGAGAGAGAGAAAACAAACAGCTGGGCAGTAGAAAAAACAGAATCAGTGCTTCAGATTTTCCTTGTGTCACAGTCAAATGTACAGAAAACAGATTTAAGTGACAGATGTCCCATTTACACACGAGACTACATAGAGTCAGCCAGCTTTCTCGGCAGATTCAGATCATTCGGGCCAGATACTATGGCCCCATCTCTGGGCATCACATCCCAGAGCGGACTTCAGGGGAGTGAGGGAACAGAAGCACACGAGACATAGGACAGAACTGGACGTAGACACCACAACATAAAAAAACAAAACAAAACATCCTTAGAGGGCAGTAAAGGGGGTCTGCAAAGAATAAACCTTCACCATGAGCTGTCCATTTAAGGAGAAGTTCGGTGTGAATCAATCTATAGCCCTATTGTTAGATGTGACTTAATGCTGTCTATATCAAAAAGAACCAGAACATTTGATGCAACCTAGATTGAGTAACAAACCAATACTATTGTTAGGTAAATGGGGCATAGCGAAATTAAACTGAAAGTAAGACACTATGCCCCATTTACCCAGTGTAAGTTGTCGGTTTAGTATTCGGCCTATGTTGCATAAAATTTTTTCGTTCTTTTTCCTATAGACAACATTCAGTGACCTTGAACAACAGAGCTTTGGATTGTTTCACACTGAACTTCTCCTTTAACAGTTTCCCCCAAAAAATATACTGAGGGGATATTCAAAGAGGGTGGTTAAAATATAAATCTTTTAAAGAACATAAACAGCGAGCCAACCATGAATCCGTTTGCCAAAATCATAGATGCTAATAGGGATGGGCATAATTAATCGATTAACCGATAATTGATCATTAAGAATTTCACAGAGTAAGTTCATTTTCGTCGAC
>JASCQY010000031.1:17547445-17557842 GCA_030264315.1 Sardinella tawilis
AAAGAAAGAAAGAAAGAAAGAAAGAAAGAAAGAAAGAAAGAAAGAAAGAAAGAAAGAAAGAAAGAAAGAGAGAAAGGCTTGATAAATATGCAAGAAGTCACAAAAGCATTATGAGTTTATTATGTACTGTAGTACAAGCAGCTAGAAAAGTCCATAAATTCAATCACCACATTTGATTTGAAACACAACAGGCCCACATGAGAAAAGAATTAATGGTTTCTACTTGCCAGCACAACCCCACTCACACTCCATCTACCCCTGGCCTACCTCTGTCTATATTAGGCTTCAGGTTCAGTCGCCTAAATAGCACCATTCATCATCCCACTCAACAGTGATTCAGATGAATTCATTACAGATTGGGGACCTGGGCAGGGAGGAGGGCAATGGAGCCCATTAAATGGATGGTCCTGCGGCTTCACAGTCAATCGGAGTGGGACTGGCACCAGCTGCTTCCCTCATGATGGACATCACAGAGGGATAGGGGATCAGGACAGCTGCCAAGCCCGCTCCAAGCACCCTCCTCCCCGGGCCCCGGCAGGCCCCGGAAGGGCTTGGGTTTCCTGAGACGCTCTGGACTCAAATGACCTCCTGCTCCCCAGACAGAGAGGGGCAGCCAGCGAATGAGTGAATGAGCAACCGGTGACTCCAAAAACATTAAAAAAAAAAAGCCCACACAGCTATAAAAACACCTGGCTTCAAGGACACTAATTCATTTTTTTTCCAGGTATACTGCCAATATCACAAAGTGCTATCAACTAAGTGTTGTATGAACTGCAGATAAAACATGGCAACCCCCATACAAAGCTTGCATGTATAGCCAGCCAGACATAGACTAGATCCCCGTATACACAGACGCCTGTGTGTTGAGGACTCTTTAAACGCCACAAAGACTGCAAGAAGGGAGGGGGGGAGGTGGGGGGTATGTATAATTAGATGAGGCAACAGCGTTGCAATCCATTCCATGGCCTTCTTTCAGTGCTGGCTCTTGAATTTCAGGTCACACACAGACCATAGGTGGCAATATCAATACAGATTTATCTGAGGGACAAGGCTATGCATCATCCAGAGAGGTCAAAAGACGTTGTATAAAAAAGATGTTGTATAGGAAAACTACTTTTAGAGGGGATAAAAAAAATCTCTCTTCAGGTCATTTTCAAGTGTGTTACATGCAAAGAACAGAAAAAGAACTAAACCTCTTTGTTAAATAAATACAATAAAGAGATGGAATACTAGTGTGCTTCAACTCTCTGGCCCGAGATTGAACCTGACCTCAGGAGTGTTCCTACTCAGGTAAGAAGGCCCTGTGTTTGTAAACAATGATGACACGGAGGGCAAACAAAGCATATGAAATTTAAAGGTAAACATGACGCTGTCACACTCTGCCTGTGCAAACGCGCTGAATGCCTCCTTACAGCGGGGCAGCTAATGTGAGTCATGCAAAAACTCCCAAACAAAGTGTCCTCAACTGACACCTCTCTCCACGCAGAAGAGCTGAGGCCCCACTCTCAGAAAACGGCCATGAATGTGAGAGGGCAGCTGGGTCTCAATGGCTGCCATTGTGTTTGGCTGCCCCCCCTACTGCCAGCTCCTGCCTGTGGGCATCTTTACATTTGGGCTGACAGCGACACGCAGGTTGACTTCAGATGAGCCCTATGGATGAATACAAGAGGCCTCAGTAGTGAACTGGGAGGCCTCATGATTTGTAAAAGTGTGTATGGTGTGATTGTGTAATGTTCTCGTGTTTCATGTTTTCAAGGCTTTAGCTGTGTAGTCCCTTATGGTGCTATGGTAAGGAAGACAAGCTCTGGGTACTGAACACTCATCAACAGCTACTGGAAAGACACACCTGGCCTTTATGGCACAGGGGGGGCGTATATGCACACTGGACTATTTTCTGCATGTGTGTGAGTATGTGTTTGAGTGTGTGTGTGTGTGTGTGTGTGTGTGTCATTAGTTGCAGGGGGCCCCGGGTGTTCGGTGAGTCAGGTGGCAGAGTCACGGTCAGTCATACAGTGACTAAATGCAGACTGGCCAATGACAGCACTGCATGAGGGCCATCTAGCAGCTGGGCTTTTGTTGAGTTCTGAAAAGGTGAAACACTGCTGAGCGTCTCAGATCCAAGGTGTCACTACAAAACTCTCAACATGAAGAAGAGCGGAAACTAATTTAAGAAAAAGAAAAAGAAAAAAGAAAAAAAATGGTATAATGCTGCCAAATGTGAGGCAAGTAACAAAGGTCTTAAATAACAGAATTGAGAACTAGAGGTAGAGTGCTATAAACAGTTTTGAAGTGAAACTGAAGGAAAAGGGAGGATGGGCTTTGGCAGCTGGTTAAGTCTGCTGTGCAAGATCTGTAGCATTATGCAGATTCAAAAAACAGGGGGTTGTTGCCTAACCAAAATCCCCTGCTCTGAAGCAGTGACCTGCATAAGACAAAGCTCTTTTTACAGCCACGGGTACTCCACCCAACCCCCACCACTCCGTCGGTCCAAACACTACCACACATGGCCTCCCTTTCCCCAAGAAAAACCCCACAACCCCTACCCCCACCAACCAACTCCCTCTCTCCTGGCAAAGTCTCCAAACAAATGCCTCTTTGCCCAAGCAACCTAATGTGAAAACTTCTGTCAGCTCTCACCATTAATGGCCCCAAAAACTAGGCTAGAGTACCAAGGTGAGGTCTTGCTAGCGCCCAGTCTTAACTTCCCAATGCGGATGCAGAGAGGGAGGGAGAGAGCCAGACCACTCCAAAAGTGTCTCCAGCAGCACCAGGAATCTCAACAACCCCGATGACCCCATGGACTGGCTTTATTACACAATGGCTGGAGGGGGGGTATGCTCTTACAACCAAAACAAAGTGCAGCAGCCACAGTGTGTCTTCTGTTCTACGGGTGACTGCAGGATGAATTCAAGAACAGTAAATAAACAGACGCGCTGGCAGCGAGGAGAAGTTGTGCTTGGGGTCCAGATGAGATCAAAAGTGGGGGAAAAAATCAGATGTGTCAATGGCAATATGCCATTTATACAGCTTCAGTTTAACAGTTGGATGCACATTCTGGTGAATGACTCCTAATACCAGGGGGTCAGCGAGTGTAACCAAGGCTGAGAATCAGATCAAACAAGCCCATTCCACAATTTAAAAATCCGAAATTCATAAGATCTGCAGTATATGGGCAGGTTTTCAAAATTTACTAAGCTGACCACATGAGAAACCATATCCATATGGGTTTCTTTTGAAGTTACACAGGAGAATATCAAAACCAATTTTATAGAAGTAACAACAAACAACTAACATTTTTTTTCCCTTCAAACTTACTTTCCCCCCATAACTACCTGTTAAACTCACCTTTGATCTTAACTGTAGGAGAATTGGGGCCAGCGGACTGTTTTCTCCACCCTCTCCAATTCTGGCAGAGACTTTCTGCCTCGGATATGAAGGAGCAGAGCGAGTCTTCCTCAAACCGGTCGGAGTCTTCGAAGGAGAACCGCTCTCCGTCTTCCCACTCCGCGAACATTAGTTCCATTACATCCGCGGAGTACGACTTTGCAAACTAAGGACTGTAAACCCTTGACACAAAATAAAAAGTACAACTTTCAATTGACAGTGCACACGGGAGAGACTCATTTGCCGTGGGCTCCAGTTTAAAGTGGGGGAGGGGTGTCACACCACAACCAAAACACTGCAGGGAGGAAACTCCACAACCCTCGACGAAAACTGAACTTTCAGTCCTCATGATTTTGAGTTTGTCTGTTCTAGAAATGAGGTTTAGGCGTGTTATAATTATATGTCATTCTCATATGTCATGTTGAAGACGGCAAGGAAAACTAAGTTTATTAATTTCCTAATTAAGGCAGCTTTTTGCTAATGTTATACTCCTCTAATAACAAGACACCTCCAGTAATCGTGCAGGGAAAATGGACCCATGAAAATCAACAACCTATCCTCAAAGGCAATAGCCGTTCATCCACAATGAGACAGACAATCGAAGATTAATAACCTTTGTATGGTCAAACTTGGTGAAGTTTATTAAGTTGCTATGCACATAGATTATGTCAGTCTTATTCTATTTTTTCCACAAAAATAGTTGGACGCTCCTTTAGTTAAAGGAGATTCTTCAACGACCCTGATATATTCTGCTAAAATAGAGACTTGAAGCAATGTCTCACAGTAACGTTAGCCCCTTTTAATTTACATGTTTGCAGTAGGCTATTCGCTGTTAAACTGTTTTGACAGCTGATACTTTGGTTGTGTCTTGAAGGCTGAAGTATAATTACCTTATACACAAATACAAACCATAGAGAGAAAATATGAATTGCGGGGAAAATACTTCAATCATACTGGATCACCATAAAAACAATAGCTGCTACGGGTCTTCATTCAGCTGAGTTAAACTGGACTGCCTTGTGTTGGATTGAAAGTCTATTCAAAAGCTAGCCAAGTTAGCCAGCTAGCTAGTGCCTTCAAGGTAAACTGCCTCTTCCTTTTCTATCTAGCGTCCACTTTCTTTACTCATCTATACCAATGCAGTATGCATACTTCTATATTTTGATTGCCTATGTAAGCGGAAACTTTTACAGTACTGGTGCAAGGAGAGTTAGCGGTAGCCTTCGCCGTAGCCATTAAAGGCTAAACATAACAGAAATGAGCTAGGTGCCGAGCTAGCTAAACTAGCCAATAGTTGGCTGGCTGGTTAGCTAGCCTGGTAAACACAAATGCAATACTTGTCAATCCAGATTGGCATCAGACGTCAATTAATCTTCACTTTGACTTTAAGCATATGTTAAGGTGATTAGATTTAATAATTATGTATTAAAGCCATTCGCTGATGAAAACCAATGGTCATAATCCTACCCAATACCCCCAACTGTAGTTGCTGAAAACAAACGGTTCGCTGTTTATACTGACATCTATGTTATTGTCAGTATCCTGAAGACAGTAAAGTAAATAATACTATTTTCCTCAAGTTTAAAACACAAATGTACATATATCATTTAATTGTCAAAACATAATTTTCGTAATGTATGCTAACGGTAATGTTTTACCCTCTCGAATTTCTCTTCCTTTGTATTTTTAAAAGCTCGTCTTTCGTTCGGTTGATTTTCCACAAGTTCCCGTCACATCCTTGTCTTGACATGAATAAAACGCTCTCGTCTTCAGATTTACAGCAGTGTCCGTGCCGGTTTCCTGCACTGTCTTTGTGCCACCGAAAGAAGCCGGGATCCCCAAATTGTGTCCTCGGTCCCCCCTTCACTCTCTTTCTCTCTCCGATAGGGAAGATGGCTCTCCAGCACTCGTAAGCTTCAGTGGAGTATCCTCTATCAGCTGATCCCAACTTCCGCCTTGCATTCGCTGCCGTTCGGTAGGTCTCTGGTCCAGATTCTCATTTAGCGAACATATCGGAATATTAATATATTGCAAATACGAAAAATGACAACCTTCCTACTGTAGACACCAAGAAAACCCCGAACTTGATTTAAATAAATAAGTTCAGATTCAAAGCTGATGTCATGTCCTGTCAACATAGTCAAAAGGTAGCCTAGCTTGCTTTGTCTTCAAACAAAATAACCTCAGTCCAGAGACGGTGGATAAAAGCTGTGTTATTCAGTATCTTTGCTAAAGCTGCACCATTATTTTGCAGCATTATTTTCCAGTTAAGTGTGTCTAAAGAAATATGATAGAATTAAGCTAGTTGTTAAATTTGATATTTGGAGAAGAGTGATGTAATTTGTATGTAGACTATACACAACGTTTAAAATAAATAGGCCTACATAATTCTGATTGTTCAGAATCAATTATATGATGTGTGTTTGACACTGTCAGTGCTGCTAGTTTTGCGACTCTTGAAATTCTGAGCCAACGTGGTTATTCTCAATCATTCCAGGCAGTGGCTTGGTCCTATCACCATGGATAGGGTTAGGCTCCTACTGAAGATCATGTTTCAGTGTAAACCAGTTCAAAGTCATGAATGACTTGTATGTGAACAGTTAAATTATATGGCTGCCATCTGCCATAACAGGCCTGGTTTGTCATTTTAATTAATGTAGGCTATTTTGAGGTGGAGTGGCTGTCAAGAAGAGGAGGGATTAACTTTTAGCATAATTTTACTTTTAACTTCATTTTGCAAGGGAATATGTGTGATGTCGCGTTTGATTATATTAAGTTGTTCATTAAGCATGATCGTGATAAGCACATCAAGGACAAAACCTACTACCATACAGTAGACCTAGGCCTATGTGCATCAGATGTAGCCTATTGTTGGGTTTTTTTTTTCTTCTTTTGTTATTGCCATGCGCACTGACAAGTCATCAAACACAAATGGGACCTATTCTTTTCTTACCCTGACTGCCTTTTTAAAATTCTGCATGCAGATTTTTTAATGCATTTCTGCCCACAAATTGTGAAAGAAAAAAGGTCGCTCAACCAGATTTTGCTCCCTCTTTTGTATTTTATTTAGACCGTGGCGTTTCGGGTAGTATACCCTTCCTCAGACGTGACTTTCTGCCCACAAATCCATGACTGTCCAATAGGCCTATTGGTAATCTCACTACACATGGAAGGCACCCACCTCACTCAGTATATCTATGGTGCAATTACAAGGCCCTTATGATTTACAATTACATTGATCTTTTGTCAATTAGATTTACTTCCTTTTGCGTATTGCTCCCTGTCAGATTAATGCTTCCCTCTGTTGTTGAAGAGAAGTCAAGGCATGTAGTTCCTCATAAATTTGCTAGGGGGCACAGTTGGTATAATAATTAAATTATAATTACATTGTAATAAGCAATGTAACGTTTATCACCAAAAAGTATTTCTTTTCCATCCTAAAGAAAAATGAATACTGCATGTGACACTGTGAAATTGTAATGTAATTGTAAGGAAATTGCATAATAAGACATAGTCCTATACATGGAATGGAAAGCTGCTTTGTTGAGAGGGCATAACTTGATTTTATCATTTAAAATCAAATGATTTTCTCTGCAGAGTTTATGCCGGGCTTGAGAGAAATGAAGGGAAAGAAAACTTGCTACGGCTAGTTGAAAGGGTTCAACCTTTTGGTCTTCATCGTTCTCTTCAAATTGATCCAACTCAATGAAATACTGAATACGAAACTACCTTTATAGACAAAAACACACCATGAATATTTCACAATGTCCATTTAATATGGTGGAAGTATGGTTTTAATGAGATGGCACACTTACAACAAGAGAACAGGGGTGTTTGGCACACAAACATGGCCATCCCACCAGTAAGGCGTAAACCATTCAGAAACAAGAGACAATTTTGATTGTCTTAATATAACCCAGACAGGAGAAAAGATGTCAAATGAGAGACATCCATCTGAATAATCTTGTGGCAGGAGTTTAATACTGACTCCTGGCCTCATGCTTTGTTTCCTCCTGGATACAGCGTTGGCTTCTTTACTACTGCAGCAAGTGTGCCTCCATTTTAAACGGTCTGTGTTACAGGTTTTACAATCACCTTTTCGGACAAAGAGCAGGATGAAACCTACTGTATATCACACAAAGATTTTTTAAACTTAAATCTGTGAATTTTGAGTTCACAGTTCAATCAAGCCCATTTCTTAACATTACACAAGTTCACAATGGGATGATCTACAATGCATACTTGTATGGCACATTTGACCTTTTAGAATTGCAATTAGTGACGCTGAAGAATAGCACACACCCTTTCTCTGTTCAAAGTAACACTCTTGTACCAGAAAATATCCACAATCTTGGATTAAGAAACCACAGCAGATGAATGGTTTGCTGACCTTTAAGGTCAATAAAGTACATTAAAACAAGTAATATCATGCATTTCCACAACCTTAAATACAAGCCACAAGATACTTCTTAATGAAATGTATGGCATGTCTACTTATTTCCCCACAAGACATTGATAAGACCATTTCTGCCTGCCCTTAGCAAACATATTTACCACAAAGCAACACACATTCCCAGGCCTCTGTACCAGTTCATCAACAAAAGCCTCCTTTAAAAAGTCAAGTCTGGATTTTCTTACAATGGTTGGAATTTTGCGTAGTTTGTTTGGAATAATAAAACCGTATTGTAGCAGGTTGTAGTCCGAGAGTGATGTAGACACTTGCTCAGACAGTGGTCAGTCACTACCCAGGTGCAAACGATGTGGAATGCAACCAAGTGCAAGACAAAAAAAAAAATAAAAATAAACAGAACAAATGTACTTCAAGTTTAGATCTCTCTTATTACACACTGTAATGGCTTATAGTTTTGAGGCATGTTATATGTCCAGCAAATAAATATAATGAAATATACAATAATTATTTGGCATTGATGTTCAGTTAAACAGCATGTATCAAGACTGCACCAGCAGTCTTTCCACACAGTGTCTTTCTTCTCATTCAGGATATCGACTTTGTTTTACAACGGACAGTAAGAGGACGGACCACAGTACAGACATACAGAGACATAGAGCTAAACACTGCAAGATAGGCGCATCTGAGCTAAAGGACTGTGTCAATCTCTCCTGGGGCTTGGACAGGGATGGACCATGTGGCAAGAGATAGCTCGGGGATACATGCATAGCAGGAATGTGGATGGAGCTATTTTAAAGCCGCAAGTTCACTGTCTTATACTGCCTGTGAGCAACTTCCTCTTGACCCTTGACGGACAGAAATGCAACCCCGCACCAGCAAATGACACCTCTGGGACTGCAAGCCTCTGCAAATCATCCACAGATGTTTAGGTTGTTGTTGCTGTTGTTCTTGGGGTGCTGGGATCATGCAGATTTAGCACAATGGTTATTTTTTATTCCACGTTCATGCCAATAATCTCTTCTTTCTTTAGGAAATCTGTGTTTTTCTAAGGGGGGGGGGGGGGTTGTTTGTATGTTTGTGTTTGTTTGTGTGTGTGTGTTTATCTCAGCACCAAAGAGGGCCATGGTTCAGTGAGGTGTGATGAGTTTGACAGAAGAGAAGGTTTGGGAGGTGAAGCAGTATGAAGCAAATGCCCAGGAAGAAAAAGACACCCAAATTGCTCCCTGCCTAAAACCCCAGTTCCCCCGGCACACAGTGGCCCGGTTGCGGCATCAACCGCCCCGATAGCCTTTTGCAAAGCTGTGGGTCTCTTTCTCAATCCAGCGCAGGAATCTGCTGACTCGGGTGTAAACACCAGGATAGGTCGGGTCACCGCAGCCGTGACCCCAAGATATGACCCCCGTTAGCACCCAGCGGCCACCCTCATCCTGACACACCAGTGGGCCGCCGCTGTCTCCCTGGCAACTGTCCACTCGCCGCCTGTCTGACAGGCTGCCCGCACATAGCATGCGGCTGGTGAATCGGGTTCCATAACGCTTCTTACACTTCCAAGAGGGCAGCAGGGGAACCCAGGCTTGCAGAAGTGTACGGGAGTACTCTGAATCTAAAAGCAAGAGAAAGACGAAGACAAGGTCACCAAAAAAGAAGCAAGATTGTGCCAAAATAATCTACCCTCCAGCAAGTACTTCAAAAAAAGCTCTCTTTCGTTTGAGTACCAATTCATAACTTGGTGTGTGTGAAATATTCCTAGACTTTTAACCACATTGGTTAATCAAAACCAATACACTTGGTGCTAGATTAAACCCAGTTATCTGGGTGTGGACTTCTGAGCCTGGGACCGGATTAGTGTATCCTCCTCAGTACCTGTGATTCCCCAGCCCGTGATGACACAAGCTGCAGGCCTTTTGCCCTTTTTGCTGCTCAGGGCGGGCAAGCAGGCGGCGTTGGTGTGGGGGTTGAAGGCCACACAGGTGCCATCCGAGCCTTTGAGCTTGAGCAAGGCAATGTCGTACTCCCAGCCCTGGCTGTGGTACTTCCTGTGGATGATGATGCGCTCGGGGGTGAGGCTGCGCTCAAAGTCGTCCCGCTCCACTGTGTGGTAGTCGCCCAGCCGCACCACATAGCGGGACGGGTCGGTGCCGAACCTGGGAAAGTGTAAGAGAGGGCGAAAGGGAGAGAAAGAGAAAGAGACAGCAGAGAGGAGAGGCGTTCACATGTGAGAAAAACCAAGCTCCTCGAGAAAGAAAAACACAGCGAGCGAAACTGAGCTTAGCTACCTCTGGAGGGGGTTGGGGATGGGAGTGTGTGACCTGCCAACACAAACACACTGGAGATAGGAGTGACTCAAACAGCAGGGTAAACAGACTCAGCGCCGGGTAAGAGGCATGGAAAATCTCACCGTACTGAGCATGAATGCACATGAAATTGACTGCAGCCGATTTGGCCGACCCTTTCTTGCTGGAGAGCTTGCCTGCAGCGGGATTTCAGTCTGGCCTGGTATCAATTTTTTCTCCTGCCAGATGTTCCATACAGTTTTAAACAGCTCAATCAGGTGTGTTCCATTATGGGGGGGGGGGGGTCATTTAAAAATGATGGTTTCAAT
>JASCQY010000031.1:17599695-17612287 GCA_030264315.1 Sardinella tawilis
GTGTGTGTGTGTGTGTGTGTGTGTGTGTGTGTGTGTGTGTGTGTGTGTGTGTGTGTGCGTGTGCGTGTGTGTGTGCTTGGGTGTCTTGCAGATGCGCTGAAGCTGCAGTTTGTGGAGGCTGGTGTGCCAGAGGTCCTGTCAGAGATGATCGGAGGTCTGCAGGGAGGCTCTGACCCCCACGACCTCTGCAGCATCAAAATAGCTTCCAACCTCATTGTGTCTCTCCTGCTGGGGGGTGAGTCACCGTGTTTTGGCTCTCCCTGGTGGAAACCTCCACAGACACACAGCTGTGCAGTGGCCCTCCCCAGTCCCCAACACAGCTCTCTCTCTCTCTCTCTCTCTCTCTCTCTCTCTCTCTCTCTCTGTCTCCCACCTGAGCCATCTCTCACCTAAACAGAATTTATTATTGCTCATAAATTTTGAGCAGTGGCAACAACCATTTGGATATTACCATCTTGATTACTGTGTAACAAACCAAAAACGTTTTTATAGACATATCCTACTCTGCATCATTTCAACAAAACACCTTTCTAATGCATAATATATTTGCCACTGGCACTCATACACAATGAATGAGTGCCTGTTGTACTGCTCATATGCCCTGTGTCTCGCTGTAATATAGTATTAGCTTCTATCATGCTCTACTAGAAGGCCTGATGTCTAATGAGTGTGACCCTTTGTTCTGCCCTTAACTGACCTTCCCTCGGGGGCTGACGATGGCTGTGTTCCAGATGAGTCTATGCAGAAGTGCTTCGGCGAGGGCACGGGGAGTGTGTATAAGGACGTGCTCTCCTGGCTACAGTCTTCCAACACGCAGCTGCAGCTCGCCGGGGCGCTCGCCATCGCCAACTTTGCCAGGAACGGTGAGGCATCTCGTTTTCAAGACCTAAAGCCCTCATTTGAATGATTGGTATGCAAAGTCTTGAGTTACTTACTGAAGCTAATCTAATTTCTCTCCTCTCCTCGCACATCCCAGGAAAGGGAGTTGTTATTAATCAATTCTGACAGTATGGTAAAGATCAGTTACCAAGCATCAGCTTTCCGAGACAAACCCCTGGGCTCTTTTTTTTTTCTTTTTCTTTTTCTTTTTTATTCAGTCCGAATCCGTCTAGCTGCTTGTGTTTCCAAAGTGCGATTCATTATTTAGTGGAATTCATACCCCCACCGTCTGCATCATCAACATTCTGTCTGCTTTTGTGCCCAGAGGCAGACTAACTGGCAGAGAGAGCCTCCGAATGCTCTGATAATTCAAAAATTCAAAGAGCACTTTTCATCTTGCATGAGGAGCAGTCAAAGGATGTGTCTGTGTGTGTGTGTGTGTGTGAGTGGCATTTTCAAAGGCGGAAGATGATATGAGAAAGGTCACTCTCATCGTTAACACGGCACAAGAAAGTGGACGTTTATCTCCCGTTCACAGACGAATGCCCACCCACACACACACCACACCCCACGGGATGTGGGGATCCTGAAGACAACCCAGCCAGGTTAAACGGTGGGCAAAAGCAAGACAATAGTCCCCCCCGGGGTCTGTTTACTTCAAACAGTGATGGATGGAAGCGAGGAAACACACATGGACTTTTGTAAACTCATTCACTGCACAATGCCCTGTCAATCCCATATGGATTTTTGGATTTTTCCAAGCAGCAGTGATGGCTGTCAAGTGTGAGCCTGCCCACTAGGGGGCAGTTTAGTTTAAATGTCATACAGATGCCTCACCTTGGCAAGCAGTAATGGAGATTTCTTTTGGCACTGTTTATATAGGCTTGATTTGGGGATGTTCAGGTCTTTTGTTCACAGTTTGATGGAACTAATGCTTGTTGTCATGGTAATGAAACAGCGCTGGATCCCTCAAACCATAGAATTGTAAACATTTATTATTCAATGCTTCAAACTGCCATTTAAACTCCTTTGCTGCTTGTGGCGGTATGTATCTTACAGACAACAACTGTGTGAAGATGCTGGAGCTGGGCGTAGTCCCTCACATCCTGGACCTGCTGGAGAAGCACGTGGACGAGGGCGACGTGTCTGTGCAGCACGCCGGCCTCAGTGCTCTCAGGAACCTGGCTATCCCTGGTACTGACGGCCCCTCACCGCAGGGCAATCTAGTGAATTGAATTTGTTTGATTTGCGACTAGAAAGAATTGTTATATGAACAACATCCCTTATATCACACCCACACACATTGCACGCACTTCTGGGAGTGTGAGGTTAGTTTTAATAAGAACTATTTAAAATAGGGATTAATACCATCAGGTAGGCCTAAGCCTTTATATGGCTCTGGGCCTACCTATATTAAAAAAAAAAAAAAAAAAAAAAAAACGGAAGATCAATGCAAATCAATGCATATCCAAATCTTTGAAGCAGTTTTTCATTACTCCAACCAAAAACAATCCAGATCATGTCCTGAGTAGCCTCAGGCTGCTGTGGTAGTCTGATTAATGCAACAAGGCTGCCCCCCCCAACCCCACCACCCGACCCCCCCCAGTAATTGACTCTTGTCCCCGACTGGTGTCATCTGATAACAGCCTATTATCCCTGCGGCTTAGTCACCATCACTCACATTGTTCTAATGAGCTGGTGCTGGGAGGACTGAGAGTCGAGTGTGGTGTGTGGCCTTTTGGTGACCATCTCACAGACACACACTTCCTGTCCGTGTCCCAGCCCAGAATAAGGTGCGGATGCTGGAGGATGGGGTGACGGGGAGGATCCAGACCCTGCTGCGCTCAGACATGCCCCCCGTACAGTTCAAGCTGCTGGGGACCCTGCGCATGATGGTCGACGGACAGGGTAAGACTGTAGCACATGCACTACTGCTGACCAGAAATGCATTACTTATAGCACAGCAGAGTTATGGAGTTCAGCCTATAACTGGCAAGTGACGACAATTAAAATGATGCCAAACACCAACCAACACCGTCTGGGGGTCTGTTTCCCTAACTAAGTTAGCAAATTTGTTGGTTCTTCCAAAGCAATTTCCATTGCCAACCAACTAACTCACCTAACTGGTTAGCAACTATAGTTTTGGAAAACGCACCCCTGGTTGGTACGATGAATTCTTGCTGACGTAACATAACATCTCACCTTTGCACCATAGTAGTTACCATAAATTGTCATGTCAGTGAAAATCAGGACAGTTTCCATAATGCCCTAAGGCAGGTTCTGTCCAAAAATTTGACATGCTGCAAATTGTCCTCCTGATACTGTTGCCATCTCGGCTGTTGTTAATATTTTATATTGCATAGCTTAATGTGACACAGCTTCTGTAAATCTTCTTATGACAGCATGTGACATTCACCATGGCAAGATTATGACATGGCAGCGTTAGTCTAATGAAGCTGGTTTCAAACGGAGTGTTGCAGTGATAACTGAGGATCACCAACTGCCGACAAAGCAAACAAAGCACTACAGTAGCTTAGAATGCGGTGCCAGAATGACTGAGCATCATCATACGTTTCATTGATGCCTCAAGGGAGCCCTGTCATTGTGTCATCTAATTGCCTTTTCTTTTGATATGCAAATTAAATTATGTTTAAGCATCGCAGGACAGGGTATCTTAGAGTATGCTCCAGTCATTAGTTACAATCTGAGCAGCAGAAGACAATTGTTCTTATGAGCGAATTCAAAGCCACCCTTCTGCTCGGCAATCCCTTTGAGTGTTGTTAAGTACTGTAAGCTTTATATAGCTCTTTATAAATGATGTTTCTTTGCTGACACCGAGCATTTAAATTGACTACAACCTTCGCGTTAGACCTGTAAACATGCAATTATTGTCACCACCTACGATTCCCTGTACACGCTCTGTCTCTCAAACAGACACACGGTAATAAAGCCAGCGTGGCAGAGCTCTCTTTGCCTGACACGGAGTGTGTTGTAATTATGGGTCAAACACGTTATTACTCCGATGACCTGATGTTGTTGGATTGGGAAATACCCAGTGTTTATCTTTGCCCGTTTTTTTTTTTTTTTTTCTCTGGTATATTACTCACCACTGCCTTTCTCTCTTTCTCTCATGCTCTCTCTCTCTTTCCATCTCCTCACTATTTCTCTCTCTATACCTCCCTTACTCTTCTTTTTTTCCGCTCTTCCCCTCTCTGGATCTGTCGTTTCCTGTTCCACGCTCCCTCTGTTAGAGAAGGCAGCTGCTGTGCTGGGGAAGGACGAGGGCTTGCTGAAGCGAGTGATGGAGTGGTGTGAGGCGAAGGATCATGCAGGGGTCCGAGGGGAGGCCAACCGCCTGCTGGCTGCTCTCATCAGACACAGCCGAGACCTTGTGAGGGACACACACACACACACACACATACACACACACACACACACACACACACACACACATACATACGCACAGATATGTCAGTAGAAACACACTGTAAACACACACACACAGATTCACCACAGGACATACACAGGGACAGGGATGTCTATAAACACACACACACACACACACACACACACACACACACATTTACACACACTTACACACACACACAAAACAGAAAGATGCTGAAAATACAAAATCTGCCTTTATTGTAAACAAACAAATAAACAAAAACAAATTCTATGTTAAGAATCCAGACAATGAGTGAGTATCCTTTCCTAAGTTTGTTATATTCAGTATTCCGCTGTACTGTGCTGTAATCCTACAGGATGTTATCCATGCTGTTGTCAAAGCCCAGGGGATGCAACACCTCATCACCATGGCAACCAGTGAACATGTCATCATGCAGAATGAAGCCTTGGTTGCTCTGGCAATTGCTTCGGCAATAGATATTGGTGAGACAAAAACGCTCACACTTTGCTATCTACTGGACGCTCTATTTGCACCCACATAATACAGCATAAATAATATGTATTCCGTATATTAATTCTATATATTATTATTTTTTTAAATCTAAAATAAATGTATAATAATAAATGTGCATTGTCTTTAAAGTAACTGCATTTGAGAACATTGTCCTGACCTCTGTCCATCTGCTCTGGCCTGACTCTGGCAGACTCGGTCCAGGAGTCCTTTGCGGAAGCCGAGCTGCTTCCTACGCTGCAGAAGATGCTGGAGGACCCAGTGGGGGCTGTGGAGGTCAAATTCAGCACCATGGGGCTGATCTGCAGCCTGGCTAACTCCAGTACGTAATGTACAGTAACCTCCAGCACTGCCCTACAGCAGGGAGACTGTGAGCTCTACAGCAGGGAGAGACTGTGAACAGCATGGAGAGAAAATGTTGCTATGCATAATGCTGTAGATTTGTTTGAAATGTATGTAGAGACATAAAAACAGAGATTACAGAGATTACCAGTCCTCAATTCTATACTTTTTTGATGTCTTTCCCACTCTTTCCATCTCTCACGCTCCCTCTATCAATTTTTCCACACTCTTTCACTCCTTCAATCTCTCACTTTCTCACCTCACTTTTTCATTCTTTCTGATTACTCTTTCCCTCCATCTCTCTTGCTCTGTGTCTGTCAGGTATGTTGCGGGAGCAGATGGAGAAGCTGAACCTAAAGGACAGCCTCACCCAACTCTCCAGCCACACCAACACCAAGCTGGCGGCACAGGCAGACACCGCGCTCGCCGTGCTGGCTGAAACCAGCTAAGCAGCTTCGGAGTCGCTGCCGTCGCTGCCGTCGCTGCCGCGACTACAAGAGACTATTAGCACCGCGTGTGCCGCCGTCAACGAACACAGTCCCTGCCACAACCAACCAACAGACTAACCCAACCTGAGCTTAACACTGCAGTCTGACCAAAACCAAGACCTGAAAACACCTGATCTTCCAATCCCGTTCAGCATCAAGACCAGAAGAGATGAGGAGTGTACTGTATGTGTATGTGTGTGTGTGTGTGTGTGTGTGTGTGTGTGTGTGTGTGTGTGTGTGTGTGTGTGTTGGTGGGTCGGTTGGGTGCATGCTGTCACAGTGTCATCTGTAGTGGATGACCCATAAACACCGAAGGCAAAAAAGTGAAAGACAATGAACATAAAACATAATCAGCAAAAACATAAGCACAGGACGTGATCGAGCATCATCCTCCTCACATCCACACTTCTCCTAAAAAAAGGACTGACCTTGGGAGGATAGTATAATGTGAAGTATTAGCGGTGTTGTGAAATTGTCTAACAATGTGTCAGCTCTAATTGGGAGGGGAGAAAATGGAGACGAAAGGTGTGAGAAAAAGATCATTTAATCCTTGTTTTAGGGTGTGAGGATTTTGCAGCCTTTAGTAAGTAAGCACAATATTACAGTAACTGCGGTGAAATCAATAGAACACAAAGTCATAATCTAACTACACTAGCAATTCCTTAACTGAAATAGCAATTTACTGCACTGTCTGCTGTCTAACAAGCATTTGTGTTTTAACATAAGGGACCAGTGATGTATGTCGAGCTGTATCCTTTTGTGTGCACTTTAGAAAAAAAGAAAGAAAAGAAACTAGAATAGACTCTAGTTTTTGTAGCATATTCAGAGCTATTTAATGTTGAATGAAGCCTGTCACTGTTCTTGGTGTGTGTTAATTTTATATGGATGGACATTTTTTTTTGGATTTTGTTTTATTTTTCTCTGGTCAATTGCTTATATACAGTACATGTGAATCAAAAACAGCAGCTGTACAATAATCAATGTGTAATCTAGTTTTGAGACTATGTTGAATGTGATGCAAATAGATCATTGACTGCTGGATTCAATATGTAATATTACAACTCTGAAAGGGACATAAAGCAATAACAATTGTGATCAGTTATCCAGACCTGTGGATGTATATTTTTTTGTGAGTAATTCATAATGCAAGTGTTGGTGTGTGTGTGTGTGTGTGTGTGTGTGTGTGTGTGTGAAAAGGCCTTTACTCACACCATGGGGTAAATATAAAACTACTGGGGGTGGGCAGCTGGTTCCTCTGACGAGCATTTAAGTGAGAGTGCGTAGGCAGCATTCTCATTCGAGCCTTCAAAAGGACACTGATCTTGCAGAGAGCCGCGGCAGCTTGATTAAAGAAGGATCAATGGCCGTTGCATCTCTAAGGGCCTCGGAGGAGCCTGTTATTAGATGCACTTTCATGTTGCTCTCAGAGAGACATGCTGAATCACTGTTCCTCTGACAGCCAGGGCCCACAGAAAAACAACCAGCACGGTGCTCTATGAGGACAGGTGAAAGAGAAAAAAAAAGAAAAAAAAAAACAGATTTTGGAGCAAAGTTCAGAGAGAGATGTGTCCTTAGCAAAGATAGAGAGTGTATAAAAAATAAGAAGGAACTGATAGGGAGTTGAGGGAGAAGAAAGAGAAAAGAAAAAGAGAGAAGAAGTGAGAGATAGAGAGAGAAATGGAGAGACAGAGAGATGGGGTGAGATGTAAAATTAGGAGAGCAGCCACTGGTCGAGAGTAGATTCTCCACTTCGGTAAGCATGCGAATGAGACTGACCTTTGCCTCTCGTTCCTGACACAAAAGATGGCCGTGTGCCGTGCTCCTGGGCTCTGACCTGAATACTGATGCCGCAATCGCCTCATTTAGCCCTTTGGTGGAGGTGCACTCTCCAGCACTCTCTCTGCTCTCAGTCTGGGCTATCTTCAATGCTGCATGAGAAGCACTTTCCATCTAAAAAAAAGAAAAAAAAAATGCCAAGAAAGCTTCAGACCAAACTATTCTCTCATTCAGTATACAAGGACAACTGTTATGGACTGAACTGACTGAATGTTCTCAATCGAATCTCATGTAGTGCCTGTCCTGCACATACTGTATGTATGTCTGTATGTATGATTTATTTGCATCTGGTTTATGCTGGGAAAGTACCACATTAGGTTTAGTAGGGCTTTCCATGAGTCACATAATGTTCACGACCATAGAATTGTCCCTAGCAAGATGGTGGCGCCGTTAACGTATGTTCTGGGGCCCATTGTTCCATCTAGTATTCTATATATCTATGTTCTTCACGACAGCATGCCGTGCGAATACACAAGGTTCTACGTGCTGATCAGCAATAGCTGGAACTTTACTTTGACAGATATTTCTTTAGGAGGGGGAAGTCTGCTATGTTCTAAGCTAATGGGATGGTTATACACACATCTGACCACTGAGTGGAGACATTATCCTGAGCTCCTCATCCAGCCTGAGCTTTCAGGGATGGACGAAAAATGCAGGAAGAAAACTTGACATCACACCCCGAAGAACCAGAGTAGCAGATGGAACAGACAACAGAGACACAAGAGCAGACTGTGAGTGATTTAGCATCTACAGTATGAAGCAATTTAGCATTTGTTGCTTCCCACCAGCTATGATAAAAAAGCACTAGCATACAAGTAGGCCTACTGATGTACATGTCAAAGCCTTTTCATAAACACAGGCTCTCTTATTCACAAAATCATTTCGGCTCTTAAATGAGTATAGTGTACACACTAGTGAATAGGCTCTTGATTGGAACAGTGCAGTAAATTGGTGATGGAGGGAAACATATCAGTGTGACTTCTGAAACTGAAGATAACAGACAAAAAAACTGTAGACTACATGCAAAGCTTGTATGCCTAAGAATACTGTGTGTGTGTGTGTGTGTGTGTGTGTGTGTGTGTGTTTAAGACACACACTCTGCTCTGTGCTGTACTGTATGTATGTTTGTGTGTGGCCAAGTTCAACCTCTGAATGTGTTTGTCATGTACTGTGTTTCTGTCTATGCGTGCAGAATTATGTGTTTGTGAGAGCATGTGTGTTGTGTTGAGTGTATGTGAGTGTGTTTTTGTTTGTGTGTCAGTGTGTGTGTTGTTGTTGCTGCAAGTGCTCGCTCAGTCTGTGGGCAGCATATGGGTCGTCTCTGTGGGAGAGTGAGGAAGTGGGCTGCCAGCCTAGGCATCATCATCAATGTCTCTCTCTCTCTATTTCTCTCTCTCTGTTTTCCTTCTCTCTCTTTCGATATTTCTCTTGTCCAATCTATCACAGCTGAGTCCAACACTTACCATGTTGCTGGCCACAAACACTCACACTCCACTGCTCCTTGCACTCCTCCCACATCTGATAGAACAATCTGTGGGAAAATCAATAGAAATAAACCATCTCTGACAGCCAGGCCTAAATTTAGAAGCTCAAATTGATGCCCATGGTAGTCCGTGGTGAAAACCCGAAATACCTGAAACTCTGTTTTGTCCTGGTTTTTCATCCCTATCAAATCATAGATATAGATAGATAATATCATAATATTGATTGAATAGTTTTAGGAAAATGTGTTTTTTTTTAGAAAAATGTCCCAAGCTTTAATATCTGAGACCTGGTCACCTAATTCTCGATCCATTGCCGTGTCTGTCTACCCCTCACTATGCAGGAGTGACAAGGACACATGGACACAACCAGCATACATGGTTGTTTTGTTTCGCATAACGCCTGGCAGTCTCCCGTGTCACTCAGCGAATTGTTTCTCACCGAAGCAAGTACAGCACTTGGTGTCAGTTGGCATGGCAACGACTCATTTATTGCACCAGATGAGCTGTGAGGGCTGACAGTCTCTCACAGCTTTGAGTCTCACAACTCTCTCTCTCTCTCTCTCTCTCTCCCTCTCTCTCTCTCTCTCTCTCTCTCTCTCTCTCTCTCTCACTCTCTCTTTCTCTCATATAAGTCTCTCACCACTCAGTGTTTTCTTTCTCTTCTCTGCCAGTGTCTCATTCACACCTAGCCTACTATTTGTAGCCAATCATATAGGGAAAATGAAAGCCATATATTTCTAGTATGACTTACACACTGGAGCCTCTCTCTAGCCTCCAGGCACAGAGGGTCAGCTGGGGACAGGCTCATCCGTGCTTCCCATCACCAAGTGCTGTATGCCAGCCTCTTCACCAGGCTGAGACCTCATCTCTATATGAGCAATATGTGCTTTTGGGTTGTAGACTTCACTTAACGGCTGTATGAAACTCTTTCCTAATTTTACTGAAACTTTTATGACACTTTTGCGTTCTTTGAAGCATTGTCAAATGCACGCAATAAGCTTTTACTATTCTATATCTATTTTTATATGCGTAGTTCATGGATATTCTAGGCTCGCCCATACTTCCTATGATGTTACATAAAATTTCGCCATCAAGTTAGTTTACAGCATTTCCTGTCCCAGAATTTCAGGCACCAATGAAAAGCGAGCTTTCACTCCGAGGTGAAGAAGAGGGCTTAACAAGTTCACATTTAATTCTGCCTCTCAGAAAGTGGTTAGTGCGTGAGATTGGCCAGACTAAGCTCATATGAGCTTTTTGTCGCGAAAGCCAGGCTACTTTTATGATATACTGTAGTTCTGTTCTTTTATTTTATCCACATTGTCAAGTGAGTAAAGCGAAGTGAAGTTGACTGGTATTTAGCAGATGCTTTTGTATAAAGCAACACAGACTCACAACATGGGTTTTGGGAATCAAAAACAAAAGACCACTGCTCCACCAACGCCAGCAAGTGAGAGGCAAAGGGGTGGTGGTCTGATCTGTCATTTCTTTTGATGAGTGGTGACATCAAAACCTCACATCTATTGCTGACCACGTGTGTGTGTCCCAGCACCACGCATGGGCCTCCCTTAATCTGAAACTCAATTGGCACATTCTACTGCCACCCTATGACCCCTTCAGACTGTGGGTCACGGAATCCCTAAGCTGCTGAGAGAATGAGAGCGAGAGAGGGAGAGAGCGTATGAGAGAGAGATAGAGAAAGAGAGCGAGATGGAGTGAGAGTTGAAACCTCATCAGGCACTGAGTGAGTCACTGAATGTCACTTCAAAGAATAAAAAAACAGACAAAGAATTTTCAGAAAATAAAAACAAGCAAGTGTTTTGGTAAAATCATCAAGCTCAGCAATTGCCCCCAAAAAGTGGTGTTTTGACAATAAACAAACATTCTCATGCTTCAGCAGTTACCCCCATGCTACCTGTGTGCGTGTGTGTGTGTGAAAAAAAGAGAGAAAGTGCCAGAGAAACTGCAAACTGAGTGTGTGTGTGTGTGTGTGTGTGTGTGTGTGTGTGTGTGTGTGTGTGTGACGCCAACTTAGTGGTGTCTGTGCGTTTATGTAAGAGGGTGTGTCAAGGGGAGCCACCACTAAAACAATGGTGCACTTTGGAACTGCCATCACAGAATTGTACCAGCAAACACAGTCGCATTTCACAGCAACAGGTGTGTGTGTGTGTGTGTGTGTGTTTGTGGGAGAGACAGAGAAATCAGAGAGAAATCAACCCACTGCAGGAGCACGGAGGAAACAAATCAGGTGCTTAGTCAGGTAAACAGCGCTTCAAACTTTATTTATTTTTGTAAAGAACTCAAACAGACTCTGAAAAATGCTAATGTGTTTTGTGCGTTCATATAGTACATAAAGAGCAAGCTAGAGTACCTAATGACTAAAGGACTTTGATAGATGGAAACAGAAAAAACAAATGTGCTTAAAAATGAAAGACTTTTTAATGGTTGTTTATTGTAAGTGTGTGAATGTGTGAGACATGTTTTGCCTGAGTGGCGTACGATAGTTATACTGTGGACAAAGCTACGGCTGGGGTGTGTGTGTACTCTGTGATAATAAATAAGCCATCGTGGCATTTTTTTTCTCTTCAGACTTTTTTTTTCTGCGCTGCCCGGAGGCAATTACAGCAGCGTCCAATCTATCAATGTTCACTTCCCCTTTTTAATGGCCGCGGCATGCTGACCTTTATATAGGGACAGTTTGTTTGTTTGGGTCTCCTGTGTGTCCTTGCTGAGAAAAGGGCACCTGGGGTCAGAGTCCTCGACCAAGGGCAGACTATATCGGCGAAGCATAGATGGATTGGGGAAATCTTATCTCTGATTATATCTGCTGAAGTTTCTGAAGTTTAAAAGGTATTCCATGTCCAAGGCTGCCTGAACTGTTGCCATGTTTACACGGTTTAGAATAAGCATTATATCATTGAAAGAAGAGAGATGTTTTAGTTTTAGTTTGTTTCATAATACTGTATATCCAGAAAGTATTATTAGGTGAGTACACAAACACACACACACACACACACACACACACAAACACACACGTGCATGAGCGTAAGTGATGTGATTGGCTTGAATATCCTGAACAGCAGTTGTTTGATGCCAAAGGAGAGCGGAATTGAGTGTGAACACCTCTCCTACGGTGTCGAAGGATTTATTCTGGACAAGGTGCTTTTGTGTTGAGCACTATGCAAAGCACAGTTTGCTCTGAGGAATCCATCAGTTGAACACTAAGGCTTTTCTGTTCGCACTGACAAGAGTTTAATCCTCTCACAGCTGTGTCTGTTCCTCTCCAGATGTTCAGCTGTCTTAGCGGGAACTCTGATGCTTGGGTAATCCCACAGCATACACACACACACACTCACTCGTATTCGGACACAAATAAACACACACACACACACACACACACACACTCGTATTCGGACACAAATTCACTCGTATTCAGATACAAATGAACACACACACTCACTTATTCATATTCGTATACAAATAAACACACACACACACACACACACACACACACAAACGCACAGACACACACACACACACACACACACACACTCATATTCAGATATGAAAACATACACACACACACACACACACACACACACACACACACACACACACACACACACACACACACACAAAACACACAC
>JASCQY010000031.1:17617654-17628139 GCA_030264315.1 Sardinella tawilis
GAGAGAGAGAGAGAGAGAGAGAGAGAGAGAGAGAGAGAGAGAGAGACAGAGAAGATATTGACTGGGGGGGGGGGCAGAGCGATGAGGGGGAGGTGTGTGTGTGTGTTAGAGAGAGAGAGAGAGAGAATAGGAGAGATAGGAGAGAGGAGGGAGACAGAGATAGCGCAGGAAACAGTGGCTGCGTCCGTGAGTGGGGGTGGACATTTTGGATACAAGACCCGTCTGTTGTCTTGACGGCGCTCATTCATGCGCGGCTCTCGTTTACACTTTGTTTGTGTCTCCTCTCAGGTGGGCGAGGTGACAAGGGGCAGCGCATGGCTGCTTATCAGACCATCTCCTCTCCTACTCTCCCCTTACACACACACACACACGCCACCCCCCCCCCCCACAATCCCCATACCATCAACACACACCCTCCTCTCCCCTCCCCACCCTATACACAGACCCAACCCCCTATACTTCACACCGTGCACAGACACACACTCACACACACTTACTGTACACCATACGTGCACACAGACAGTCACTGTCTGTCTCTCTCTCTCTGTTCCTCCCTCAGATGAGGATTTGAAGATCCACGACGTGGGGGCTTCTCTCGCTTGTAATCAGATGAAAGAAGAGATTATCCTGAGGCAGCCTCCATCTTTTTTATTTTACTCATTGCCGGGAGGAGTGGAGCAGAGGAGGAGGAGGAGGAGGACGAGGACGAGGTGGTGGTGGTGATAGCGAAGGAGGAGACTGGACCAGGGGTGGGTGGGGTTTTGTGCTGAGGCGAACGAGAGTGCCTGAGTGACTGAGCGTGCGTGTGTGTGTGCGTATGTGTATCCGTGCATGTGCATGCGTGTGTGTGTGTGAGAAAGAGAGAGAGTGAGAGAGAGAGAGAGAGAGAGAGAGAGGGAAAGAAAAGAGTGAAAAGGAGAGAGAGAGGGGGGGGGGTCACCTGTAGATGAGCAGGAGGGAGCAGAGACCGCCTGTCTCTCTACCTTTTCAAGGTCCGGCACTGAGGCACTCACCAGGGAGGCTGCAGGATGACTGAACTTCGACATTAGCAAGAAAAGGCAAGGTGAGCGGGAGAGACCGGCGTGGAGAGAGGAGAGGAAAGAAAGAGAAGAACGGTCTTGAAAGAAAAAGGGAAAAAAAAGAAGAAAAGAAAAGAAAAGGCTAAAGGAGGAAGACACATTCCTGACTCTTTTTTTTCCTTTTGAAGGTAAGATGAACTTCTTCACCTCTTGCCATTTTAGACCCACACAATAAAATGCCTTTTGTCTAGAGTCCAGAGATCAGATGTCTGTCAGTCAGTCAGTCAAAGGGGTTGAAGGGAGAGGGGTGGTGTTGAATGGTCTGGGTGGGGTGGTGGTTAGGGATGCTAGCTGTGGGTGGTGGTGCTGCTGGGGAGTGTGTGTGTGTGTGTGTGTGTGTGTGTGTGCATGCGGGATGAGGGGAGTGGTGTTACCTTGCGATGTATTTTTAGAACATATGGAAGAGAGAGAGAGAGAGAGAGAGAGAGAGAGAGAGAGCAGGCAGGCCTTGAATGAGTCAGACCACATACTCACCACCTGGGCATGCTCTCAGTGAGACACCACGCTCCTCACACACTCTCTATCCCTCCATCCGTCTCTGTCCCTCTCTTTCTTTTTGTTTCTCTCTCTCATTCCCTCCCTTCCTCTTTCCTCTGTTGGTGCTAGAGATGGTGCATGAACAGGCTATGCTGTGTCTTAGCCTCACAGGATTACAAACAGTGGCTGTGATTGGCTGTGCCACAGATCTATGATATGTTGATCACATGTTAGCGTATGGCTTTATAAGGGAACTCCACACTAATGTCCTGACTCATGGGCTTGTTTCACTCATGACCACAAAATATCATTTGAGGTCCATTAGATATACAGCACAAATGGTGTACAAATGATGTCTGCAAACGACCCTTGAAACGTGCATCTGATAAAAAAAAGTACACATGATGAGTAACTCCGCTACTCCAAACATATCCTAAGAATTTATTCGTTCCATTCATCTGACTTCAGTTAATGATACACAGACTCTCTCTCTCTCTCTCTCTATCACACACATACACACACGCACACACACACACACACACAAATGATCTGCCTGTTGGCTTCTTCTTCCTCACAGGTTAGAGTGTGTCGTTTGTGTCCTGATGTTTCGACCTCAGACATCCTAAAGGTTCTATGGCGCTCTGGCCACCCCTCAGCTGGCCGAGTGTCTAGAGATTTGTCGTGGATAAATTGTCCGTTTCCAAGCCTGCTGACCTCAAAAGCAGAGCGGCCACTCTTGGGCCATTTGTCACTGGGTAACACGCAGTCACACCTGCGGGTGTTTGGGAGACTGGGGGGTTGGGATGTCATCTGGTCATTTTTTTGTGATTCCACCGCACTCTGAAGGGCTGTTGTTCATGCATGCGGCTCTCTCACTCTCTCTCACCCCTTTCTTTCTGCCTTACACACTCTCACTCCTTTCTTTCTGTCTCACACACTCTCTCGCACCCCTTTCTTTCTGTCTCACACACTCTCCCCCTCTAACTGCCTCCATTTTTTCTTCTCCTGTCAGTTTCTCCCACTGGATTCAGTCACAGTTCCCAGCATGAATCCTATTGGTTGGGGCGTCAATACTGCGTTGTGATTGGCTTGGTGTGAATATGACAGCAGTAGACCACCTGACTTACTGCACTTTAGTGGTGGTGGCGTCAGAAAAGAATCAGGCATTTGGTTGGAATCGTTGACATTTTATCTTCCATCTTTGGCCTCTTGGCCCTGCGGAGCCCAAACAAAAGGGTAGGAGAGGTGCACCATGGGAATGGTCCTCTGTAGCACCGAGCCCCAGGGGTTTTGCTCCCTGGGTGGAGTCCTGCTCTGTGTGTTGCCAGCACATGAGTCTTTAAAAACTTAACAGAGCTACTAAAAGGCTCTGTAGATGAGCCCTTAGGCTACTGAAAACAACACTAATAAATATGTAACTTTTTGCCAATATTTGATGTAACTTTTATTTGTTTTGTTTGACAATTTGATTTGGTAGCATCTCCAAATTAATTTGGATGGTGTATACACAGTAGTCATACTGTATGTGGAAAAACACAAGTGTTATTCCCACCAGCCATCCAGGATATATGTAGTTCTGTGAGGAGGCTATGAACACACTACAAAATAAGGGCAAACCTAGTCACAGAATGACTATTATTGCTGACGGTGTGTCTTTAGAGATCTAGGACATAGGATGTAGATTACTTTAATTGTATTTAATACACACATGGCTAAGTCATAAATCTGGCCTGACAATGAGATGGTTTTCATGCTCATCTCGTCTCTGGACAATGCGGTGCTGCGCTGTTTTTTTTTTTTTACACTGGATCAATGCAGTTGTTTCTTCAGATTTTGTTGGTGTTTCTAGGTCATCGTGTTTGTTGTACCTGGAGCTGCGTGTAAGGCTAACACTGTAAGCCATTAACATAAAAATACCCCCAAAACATCCATGACACAGTGACAGAATGTGAAAAAGCAAACATATTAATGTCACGCAAAAAAACAACAACAACAACAACAACAAAAAAAACACCATAGCACCATGTTTTGCAGTCAATGATGTCTGAAATCCACAGTAGTGTGAGCAGGGAAGAGCATGCTCAGGTCCAGCTAAATCAAAATCAAGGGTCTACTGAGGTCAACAAACGTGAATACATCTGAAGTCTGTTGAGGATTGGATACTAGACCTTTGTGTCATGTTATTAAACACTGTAGAAAATCACACGGTAGGCTACTATTTGAAAGTCTAAAGACACTGATGAGCACAAGCAGTTGAATGTACAGTGTAATTAATTTAAGGTGAGGGGTTTTCACATACAGTTTTCATTGTAAGGCAAAGGCAGACCAAAAATATGATTTCTATTCCTCTTTATCAATTGCACTAGGGATGCATATAAATGTGGAGGGCACTGTGTGTGTGTGTGTGTGTGTGTGTGTGTGTGTGTGTGTGTGTGTGTGTGTTTTCACTGCTGTGCTGGCCTTGCTATTCAAAAGCCATTTTTAGATGAATAATGGAAACTCTGAGGAGAGACTAGCTCTCCAGTGAGTTTTTTAATTGTCTTTTTCCCGCTACCTTTACAGTAAAGAGTACTGGCTGCTTTTTTTAAAAAAATGCGTCACAGATATAAAGTGATAAAGCAGATTATGGAGTTTAAAGAAATGGTTATCATTATGTGATCACAGAAATCATAAAACTTTACTGGGGACACAAGTCCACAATGAAATTGTCTGTACATGAAAAAACAAAATTCACAGGAGGTGCGTTACCTCAGCTTGCCTTTTGAAACCTGCATGACACACATATTTGTTTGATGTCGGGATTGAACACACGCACATAGTCATTCCCTGGGATGCTTTGTCACCGCTGTCGGTCCCAAAGGCTGCCTTCCTTTTCCCCCATGTAATCTCCATAGCTGGCACAGACAGACCCAGATAGACCCAGATCTTCACCTAATCTCATCTGCTTAATCTGCGGCCATTGTGAGGAGGGCCTCTGTTGTTTACACCCCTGGCTGGCCCCCGTCTGCTGCTCTGTAATTTTTGGGACGGCTCTGGTAGCGTCCCTGCCTTTGCAGTCTAGATTGGGTAAGCCCGCCTCGTTACCCACATCACAAGCACTGTTGTTAGAGGTGGACAAGGTAACGGTATGATAACAAACACTGAATGCTCTGCCCTCCCTCACTCAGGAGGTCTGACAGACTGACAGTACCCCCATCCTGAACATGTTCCCTCCTACACTGATAAGCCATTCATTATAAATGAGATTTTGAGTTATAAAACCAAAGCCTCTTTTTCATCAGAAAAAATGTATATATGATCTATATAATCTTCTGACTGTGAATTCAGACAGTACAGTAATGACACATTCATATGAATACAAACATATTATTTTTGATGCAGTGACTATTTTAGAAGTTTGTGGTAACAACTCATCAGGATCCCCCTATGCCATCCAATAGCAGGACACAAAGCTAAACATCACATATAAAGGGCTATACTGAAATTATACTTCATCCAAGAACTAAAGAGAAAACTTCCATGTCTAGAAACCTTGCTAGATAAGACTATCTATCTATCCATCCATCTATCTATCTATCTATCCATCCATCCATCCATCCATCCATCCATCCATCCATCCATCCATCTATCTATCTATCTATCTATCTATCTATCTATCTATCTATCTATCCATCCATCCATCCATCCATCCATCCATCCATCTATCCATCCATCTATCTTGTACTTCTTGTACTTCTTCATGTATTTTGTTATTCAAAGCTTTCCTGCTCCTTGATCCTTTCCAGGTACCCTATGGCAGAGAGAGGGCGCCCTGTGTCAGAGCACTTCCCATCCGGGGCTTCCCCTCAAGCAGACCCCAGGATCGCCACAGACGCCCTGTCGATATCCAAGAGCTCCACAGACATGGTGACGTCCCCGACTCAGCTGGACAAGGCCAACCAGGGCCAGAACAACGGCAATGCATCCTTGCCGACGGATACCCAGAACGGTGGCAAGCCGACCCTCCGGGTTGGTGCCCACAGCGCCGACAGCACCCCCGATCACCTGGTGGCCCGTAACGCGGGGCGACCGCGCAGCATGGCAGAGCCGCACGCACATCACAGGATGGAGACCCTTCCGCTGCTGGAGGGGGAGCTGAACCACCAGCAGCAGCACTACGGCGCCCCCTGCTGTGGTGGGGAGAGAGGGGGAATGGGCTCCTCCTGCTCCCACAGGGACCTCAGCGGGCAAAGGCTGGCCCCTGCCGCTCTGCCCGTGCAGCGGAGCCACTCGGACACCCTGCAGACACTACGGGAGAGCACCATCCCCATCCCCATCCCCATCCCCATCCCCATCCCGCACCCACACGCCCACCCTCACCCTCACCCTCACCCGCACTGTGATGCAGCCAACACTGCCGCCAACTCGCCCTCTCACCTGGCTCACCTGGTGCAGCAGCCCTGCCCGGGCCTGGTATGCAAACAGGCTTTGCAGATGCAGCACAGTGGCAACCTCACCACCACCTCAGCCAGGGTGCCCAGCCCCACGCTGCAGGCCCAGCACGGCTGTGTGCCCACCGTGCCCTCTAACACGCCCTGTGAGGGAGCTGCGGAGGCCTGGCACCCGCACTACGAGGAGGTGGTGTGCTGCAGTTCGTACGGTGTGGCCCTGGCTCCAGGGGCCATGGAGGAGACGCTGGCTGCCTACTGCCACCACCAGCCTATCCCCGCTGCCATGCAGCTGCTGCCACCACCACCGCGGGGTCTACCCGGCGCTGAGGCCCAGATGCTTGCCCTGCCGCGCCTCATTTCCTCCATCAGCGAGACGGGCCTGGATGCCAAGCGTATGCTGCGCTGTTGCAACCTGGACTGCACCTGGCCCAACGCCCCAGCCATGCACCACGCAGGTAGCCAGCCGCACGTGGTCGACGATGGACGGGGAATCGCTAGCACCCCCATTGCCGCAGCGACCGCCATCACCATCGCCACGAGGGATGCGGGCACCATGACGTCCCGCACGGAGCTGAGGGATGTGGGGGTGCAGGCGGAACAAGTTGCGGAAACGCCTCCACCGCTACATATGTATCCCGAGGTGTGCCTGGCGGACGATGGAGCCAACGGGGCTCCGGCAGCAGCAGGCAAGGCCGCCACGCAGTCCAAGTCGCCCGTCAAGGAGGTGAAGTGGGACGCGGAGGGCATGACCTGGGAGGTGTACGGCGCTTCGGTGGACCCCGAGGAGCTGGGCCTGGCCATCCAGAAGCACCTGGAGCTGCAGATCAAGGAGACGGCCACCCGTGCCGCAAAGCTGTCCCGCCAGAACACCAACCTGTCGCAGGGCACCGCCGGCACCGGAACGGGCAGCGAGAGCACCAGCCGTCGCAGGAAGAGGGGAGGACTCATGGGATCCCTGAGGTCGCTGAAAGGCCCGGGGTGCTGCACGCGCACCACAACCGCAGTGGACTGAAGAGGGGAGACTTTTCTGACGGACAGTGGAGAAAGTGGTACGGCTATTTCGTAAACATGTAACCTCACAAAACACATGTACACAACAGACACAAGAAAACACAAACACACCCTAGATTCTTGTTTTTCAGGGTCTTAAAAAATGTTGAGTGATTTATCTGGATGAAACACAACTGTGTCTAATAGGACTGTTAGAGGGTGAGAATTATATTGTGTCACGCAAGAAAAAATGATGGATTTTTTTAGGAGTAGCCAATAGTTTACTGATTTGTTGTGAAGAAGAATAACTTTGGCTATGACACGTGCCTGTCTTCCCTAGTTTTATGCTACCACACTTAGACAACAGACTGTCACAAAGGGCTATAGATGTGACATGTTGGTAAAGGTATTTGTCATAGTCATTGTCATGGATCAGATGAAAATGTAATGTGGAAATTTACACTGAAATATAATTGACCAGTGCATCAGTTCCAACAAGTTCAAGCTGATACAGCTGATTATGTAGCTGTGTATTATATAGCTATATTTTGGCAAGCACATTTTACTAGTTTTTATCAAGCTAACGTAGGTATGAGTAGCCAAAAGAAGTGTCGCAGCGCTCCTGTCTAGAATTAAATGACATGTTCTATCAACAAATGGTGTTGCTGCTACATTAACACTGGGCTGCCAAAAGTATCTTCTCTTTTGCCACAGATGTGCCACTTTTAATTCACACAGTTTACTTTTCAGTTTAAACTACACCTGAATGACATGAGAAACATGATAAACGCTTAATTAAAATCTAACACGACACACTAATAAATTTGGACACCAAACTCTGGCTAAGACGGTGCATTTGACGCAAGCAAAGGAAAAGAGCTGTTCTGATGCTGCAACCGGAAAACAGGATTGGTGAGGTGCCAAAATTCACAGGCTTAAATTTCGTTCCGGCAGATACATTATAATTGGAAGTAACAGGGTATAATGGAAGCAGATGCATGGGTCATGGGCCTCTCTCACCTGAGCTTACACTCTCACTAGGTGCAGTAGTTGTCAGAGAGTCAGCTATTAGTGCATCTGTCCCCACATAGTGCTTCACCTAAACCGGACACCTTGTCTGAGTATATGTCCTTGTAAGAGCTGAATCACTTTTGCCCACCTCCCACGCACAGAGACTTGTAGACCTGACAGTGTGGCTGTGACCTAACATTGAAGGGTGCTGCTGCCTGCCTGAAACTGATCCTATGAAAAAGGTCACTTTGTTTCTAAGAGGTCGAGTGCAATGAGCCGAACAGAAAAGTCTGTGCAGGTTCTTTGAAACACTCGCTTTCATAGTTTTGATTATATTGAAATAAAAATGTTATATTTATATATAATATATTTGAATCAAGGACGAATTCAATCCCTAACATTTCCATAGTATATCCCGAAATATTTTATAATAAATAGGACAGTTCGATATAAACCTTGTGTTTGGATTATGTTACTTCATTCTGGCGATCAGACACATTCAAAATTTAAACATGACCCAGTCAGCAGGGTCTCAGTGATCAGCAAAGAGAAACTGTACATAATGCATTAAGCAGTATTGCTGTGGATGTGCCCTGACAGACTACATGCACCTTCTGTGTCATTCAATTAAATGCACTGAAGCTGAGTGCTTTCACCCTGGATGATGAAAAAGTCTCTTCTGAAAATCTGTGAAAATAATGAATGTAGGCCTACACTTGGCATTTAAGCTGTTGAGTTCAACCTGTGGTTCACAGACTGGAAATCATAGCCCATTAACTTTGCTAATAACATAATTACATAGAAAAATTGAGGGATGGCTTTGATGCTTAGTGTAAAAAAGATGCATCAATTTGAAACGGCAGGCATAATGTCACATTGTCTTAGCAACAGAGCTCGTCCTTGAATGGTTTTCTGATGTTGACAGTGACAGTGGAGAAGGGCTTTCATTGTTATTGTGTAAGAGTGCTATTTGACTTCAAATGAATAGATCTGGCTGAGGTTTGAAACAAACGCTTGCTTCGATGTGAAAAGCTGTTCCTGTCTTCACACAATCTGTTTCAATGAATCACTAGTGTCATTTGGAAAAAAAGAGGGAACATTACAGGAAAAAGAAAATGTTAGGCTACTGATGAATAAGGCCAGCAATAAATTCTCTTTAGAGTGTCAAGTGTTAATGTTGCAGCTTCTAGATAATTGGTGTCTGTGTCCTTTGTATTACTGATGCTGACCTAAGTTAGCTATAGCTATGTATTATATTACTTAGAGAGAAAATGAAAATCTAGTCCAAAAGTGTCAACCTTGGAGTCAATTACAGTCATTGTTTGTTTCTTTGCCTTTTATAACATGTTTGTGCAACACATGAAAATCATTTATTTTTTATTTTTATTGACTTCTTGGAAAATTGCATTGACCATGCAGTATCTTTTTCTCTGTATGTTTTTGTTGTGATGTATTCTTTTGAGAAATGCATAATATTTACTTTCTCAGGGGAGAATTTCCCTCTTTTGTACAGTCCAATCTTATGTCCCTGTTTTTGTGAAACCAAGACATTCCTTCCTTGTTTGACTATTTGTTTTATAAAATATCACAATTTCTTTCCAAAGATCTTAGAATGAAAGCAATGCTTGCGTCCAACCTGCTGAAGCACCTGTGTATTAGAGATATATATATACATTTGAAAATGTGGTGATATATTTTAGGCGTTTAGTATTTATTTTGAAATAAAAAATACAAAAATTAACATTCTGATGTTGTTTGCTGTGAATAATTCATGTCCCTTGTTATGAGTTATGTACCAAACACCATCTAGTGGTGGTTTCCAGCTCAACATGGGAAAATGGGTTTGAAATGTAACGCAGTGCCATGAAATATGGAAGAGATGTAAAATACTTTACTGTCTATGGTAAAACCTGACTTGCAATTTGAATGCACATGAACATTAATTCTTTGCTACTTATAAAAGGAATATGATCTATAATATTGTAGGCTATCATCATATTATATGAAATACCCCACAGGAGGGGTTGATATTGGTCCTATAGGCCTAAATGCAAATATGATTTAATTTGCTGTATCTATAATTCAACTTTGCTGGCCTAATAAGACAACTTTTTACAGAATCTGAATACTTTGTACACTCACTATCCACACTTTATTAAGTACACCTTGCTAGTACCTAATAAGTGCTCTATTGGATTGAGATCTGGTGACTGTGGAGGCCATTTGAGTACAGTGAGCTCATTTTCATGTTCAAGAAAGCAGTCTGAGATGATTCAAGCTTTATGACATGGCGCATTATCTTGCTGGAAGTAGCCATCAGAAGATGGGTACACTGTGGTCATAAAGGGATGGACATGGTCAGTAACAATACTCAGGTAGGCTGTGGTGTTGCAACGATGCTCAATTGGTACTAAGGGGCCTAAAGAGTGCCAAGAAAATATCCCCCACACCATTACACCACCACCACCAGCCTGAACCGTTGATACAAGGCAGGATGG
>JASCQY010000031.1:17655357-17667688 GCA_030264315.1 Sardinella tawilis
AGCTAGGATAGAGGAGCATTTTCTGCCCAGACTTTCTTGCAGGTGAGTGCAAATGCTATTCTCAAAACTGGTACTAGAAATGTATCTGATTTCCCAATATGTGAGTACGAAGTTTTCTTAAATGATTTACAAAACCTAGAAGGAAACTGTCGCCGTGGGCCCGACTGACTGCAAGCTAGCTGGTATCTTTGAAGCTAACTGTTACGTTAGCTAGCAGGGTTGCTGTTCTTGTTAGCTGTCATCAAAACTAAATGAGTCTAGCTAACCTGATTAGCTGGAGTTAAACGTCGATCAACTACAGGTTTAGGGTTAAATGAAAAATATGTTCTGCTTTAAAGTTAAACAAGAGTGCGATGTGTCGTTTACGTGGCTGTGTCGTAATAACTTGCTGCGTGGTTAGTTCCATTGAGGTTTTTAAAGATGGCACACTAGCCTACAAGCTAATGCATAGAGTAGCTAACGTTAACCATGTTTTTGTTGACGACGAACATTGTGGAAGCTGTATACTTGGATTGATCGTTTAACATTGTCTTTCGTGTTATGAAATCTATATTAAAGTCAAAGTAGTCAAGAAATGAGATCTCAACAGATATTGAATGCACTTGGAATGGGGTGTAAGTTAACGTTAGCTGAGTTGCTTAATCCGAGCGACCCCCTTTATCGCTTTTCATTGGTATCCTGCTATGTCATTGTGTGGGTTGTTTGTTGCTGTTGAAGCTGGTGCAAATTGTGGAGGAAGAATCTATGCTTTGACTCAATGTACATGTGGCATTTTACTGTCTTTTGAAATCTTGCAACTGTTATTCGCTCTGGCTGGATTAATAGACCGTTAACAATAATGTTATACTAGTATCATCAACTGTTTTTCTTTATGATACCCTGAAGACCCGAAGTCTCTTTCATCTGTCTTGTGTAGTAAACTGCCAACGTTAGCATATGAGCACCTCACAAACTGATCATATCATACTAAAATGCCACCAATAGGAAAACAATTATTATTTTTTTTTTTTAAATAGCATTATCTGTTTACTGATAATTCTGTGAAAGTATGATGCACCTATTTATCTACACATCTACACATTTAATTTAATTGTGAATGTGGTTTTCTTGGCTTGAATTTCGGGAGGATACAAAAAAGCTTGTTGTAACATTGTTTACTCTGCAGTGTTGCTTTAATTGGATAGGCAATTTGTAAAGTGTCATGAAGCCACAACCAAGGGTGCAGCTTATGCTGTTCATGGGTGGTTCAATAAATGGTTGGATTTTCTGTAACCCAGATTTTTTTGCACAGCTTTAACCCTCTGTTTTAAAGATACATTGCTTTTATGGGCGCAGTTAAGCAAGAGTTGGCTTTTAAAAGCTAGGTTTACATAAATGTAAAAGGGGATTGGGGGTGGGGGTTGGGATGTTGGAGGCGCGTCGGTCTCCATAGTGAGCGTCAACCTGCCCCAGTCATAATTGGATGGGAGGTGAAAACAACTCTTGCTGTCAGGCTGCAGTCTTATGCGCTGCCTCCTGTTTTCATAATGGCAATCCACTTTAAATTGGAGCCCCTCTCTCCCCCTATCTATCCATCTCTTTCTCTCTCTCTCTTTCACTCTTTCTCCCTCTCTCACTCAGTCATCTCTTGAGGAAATCGTAATGATAGTAATAACCCTCTCAGGCAGCACAAGGTCTCCTCTTGGGGATGTGAGGGCTTTTTTAATGGGCCCCGGCATTCACACACAGCTGTGCATTAGACCGGAAGGAGGGCACTGAGGGCTCGTTTACGGCCGTGCTCCCCCTTTCCAGCTGCTAATGAACCCTGGCCTGGGCCACTAATGGGTGCCATTTCACACACACACAAAACCGAGAGGCTCAGCTGGGCGGAAAGCATTATTTTTTTTTTTAAGTGGCATCTAACTCCGGTTGGGATCTATAAGAAGATAGAGGGGAAGGTACAGTAGGCCATATGGAGCAAGGGGTTGCAAAATGGTTCCTCTCTCGCTCACCCTCTTCCCACAGCTTATAGTGGTGCCGCAGCTGGAGTGGCAAGGGTTAACAATGCTTGCTCGCTGGCTGGCTGGCTGGCTGAGCGCGAGTGGGGGTTGGGTGACACTCAAACACACACACACACACACACACACACACACACACACAGAAGGGAAGGAGATGGAGGCAGTGCAGTAGAGGATCACGTGGTCCCTCCCTCTTGGGCAGGGACAGGAATGACTGTTTGTCAGGGGTGGAGATGGCTCTGAATACATGAAGGCACCTAAAAGAATAACAGTAGGATCATCAAAAGCTCTTGGAATTCTGGGATATTTTGATTTATGTATTTGAATTTATTTGCTAGGCTATTTGTATTGACTGTTTTGCACTTGGTAGACCCATATGGAAAAAAAAAGAAACTGTCCATTTTACAGTAGCTAAAAACACACTCAGAATGCAGTTTTGCCTTGCAATCGCATCAATTTGAGGAGAAGGAACCTTAAAAATGTGGGATGTGCCATGATTGAGCGGCAGCCTTATCCTGTGTGGAATTTTGACTTTGCCTGTTATGGTCAATCCGTGGAATGTTTGAAAGCTGTGTTGGAACTCTGGCAGTGGTGCAGGTGCTCGTGCTCACTCAGCAACCGTTGTTTCTTGTTCCCCTGCAGGCTGCTCCTCTAAAAATTTCAAGCTGTACTCCCCAAAGGAGCCCCCCAACGGTAGTGCCTTCCCCCCATTCCACCCAGGCACCATGCTGGACAGAGACGTGGGGTAAGTATGCTCTAACAGTGCCTCTTGTCGCTCGTGCTAGATAACCATCAGCTTATTACTTCCTCTGAGAGAGTTTTATGAGCCATCAGCAGATATCTTTTAGATATGCCCTTTTTTTCTATTGAGTGCCTGTGTAGAATTGCATCCAATTTAACTGCATGTTTGTGGCTTTGCAGCCCCACACCAATGTACCCTCCTACATACTTGGAGCCGGGAATAGGGTAGGTAGTTTTTTGTTGCATGGTGATCTGTTTTCATAGAGTAGCCAACTAACCACACACCCCATCTGTCTTGATTTACTATTCAACATTTTGATCTGTGTTTTCTTAGGAGACACACACCGTATGGGAACCAGACAGACTACAGAATATTTGAGCTTAATAAACGGCTACAGAACTGGACAGAGGTGAGATTATGGCTTGAATAATCTGTTTAGCCCATGGATAGGATGACAAATGACAGTACAGTATCCAGTGCTACGAAGTGGTAATCTTCCATTTTTATTGAGCATTGTTACGTATAGTTTGTTGATGGAGATTATCAGATATATGCTTGTTTGCCTATCAAATAATGGCATTTGGTTGGGCGAGAGAGAGAGAGGGGCAACCCTCTGGGGCCATCTTTGATATTTCAACACAGTGTTTGGTTTGGATTCACAGGACTGTGACAACTTATGGTGGGATGCCTTCACCACAGAGTTCTTTGAGGATGATGCCATGCTCACCATTACGTTCTGTCTTGAAGACGGGCCCAAACGATATAGTAAGTCTGAAATAATGTTCTTTTTCATGTATGCAATTGGAAGAAAAAAACAAAACAACAAGAAGCAAATTGATCAGTTTCTTTTGAAAAATAAAGAGATTATTGAGGCCTTTAAATTGTTTGCGTTTGTGGAGAAAACAGAGAGGAAAACAGTTGTTTATTTACTCTCAACAGCTATTGGTCGGACATTGATTCCTCGATACTTCCGGAGTATCTTTGAAGGAGGAGCCACAGAGCTTTTTTATGTACTGAAGCATCCCAAGGAGTCTTTTCACAACAATTTTGTTTCTTTGGATTGTGATCAGTGCACCATGGTCACACAGAACGGAAAGCCCATGTTCACACAGGTATAGCATCACCTAGTTAAGATGGAACACTTTTTAATGCAAGTCTGATTTATCCCATAAAGATAATGGTTGTCATTTTAAAGGTGAAATCAGTGATGCTATGCAGTTTGTAAACATATAACACTTTTAATAACATAAAAACCTGTTGGTTCTCCATTCTCCCTGATCGCAATTAAAAAAAACTACCTTTCTGGCATATTTTGCTCAGTTTTTGGATTAAATATACCAGTGATAGCAGCTTTGTTTGTCTGCTAAGAAATGTAAACGGAAACAAAACACGATTTCCACCAGCATCGTTGACTCACCTTTAAGTGAATAGTTGGTCCTAACCTGAAATGGCTGTGTTGAAGTATAGTTTTTTACTGTAAAATGTGTGAATTTCCCATGCAGGTTTATGTGGAGGGCCGCTTGTACCTTGAGTTCATGTTTGACGATATGATGAGGATCAAGACGTGGCACTTCAGCATACGGCAGCATCGTGAAGTGGTGCCCCGCAGCATCCTGGCCATGCATGTAAGAGTCTCCAGCTTTATGGTTTATGGGTTTGACTGTGTTATCCCTCAGAATAATCCATCTGAGAATGATAATGCTATTCCTGCAAGACAAGAAAATGATAAAACAAAAGATACTGGCCCTTTCTGATAAAGCTATATGTGGGTTCAGTAGTGTTGTATACTTTATACATATTTATGTCTTCTTCATACGATATGTCAAGTTTGGCTGTCTGAAATACGTTATAATAATGCAAGCAATATCAGTTCCTGCTCTGCCTAAGGGTGGAAGTTTTTACATGTTTAGAAATGCATGTTGTAGAAATAATCCTGTGCCTGTTGTGGTTGTCAGGCCCAGGATCCCCAGATGCTGGAGCAGCTGTCAAAAAACATCACGCGATGCGGTCTCTCTAACTCCACGTTAAACTACCTCCGAGTAAGTGTCTGCTCTTCAAAGATACTCTGTGTTGACTAGTAAGCTCATTTATAAGTTGAATATAAAACAAAATTTCATTGTAAATTATGGTGAAACATCCAGCTTCACGGGTTGAAGGAATACTTCCTACATTTCCTACATTACATCTTGTATCTCACATTTCAATTCAGTGTACTGACCAAGAGACTGGTCGGACCAGTTCCATAGTTTTAACACCAATGCAACTATTCATGTGAAAATGGAGTCTGTTCTGTATTAAATTTCTCAATGAGGTTGGTTAGCAGCAGTATGATTTGGAATGTTTGTAATGTAACATCTGACTTCCTTCTTCCCCATCAGCTGTGTGTGATCCTGGAACCCATGCAGGAACTCATGTCCAGGCATAAGACTTACAGCCTCAGTCCCCGGGACTGCCTCAAGACCTGCTTGTTCCAGAAATGGCAGAGGATGGTGGCTCCACCAGGTAAATGGAACACAATATCCAAACAGATCACTTTTTACAGTGCATGCACACATCAGCAGTGATGCAAATAGTTTTAGGTTTCACAACATTTATTGCGTGTTCTTGGTAATCTGTGACGATATACTGACATGTGAAATGTGAAACAGTCCTTTAGTTATTGTCGGTACAGGCCTATAGTAAGTTCTTGGTTTATATAGTTGCAGGATTATGTTGCAGACTGAGAGGAAGCAGTTTTGTGAGCGAAATGTGTGCATTCAGTAATGAGTTTGTCGAGTTAAGTTCAGACTTTTTTTTTGTAAGACTGCTTTAAAAAGGGGGGATAAATCAGAACTGAACGTCAGAAAAGTCGTCAAAAGCTTGACGTTGTTTTGTTAACGTTGATGACCCTGGGGTTCTCCTCCAACGCACCTGACCAAAGGAGGTGTGCAAGAAAACTTCCAACAAAAAGCTTGACTAGCCATGGAATGAGGTTGCTCATTGTCTGAACCTTCTCCACAGCCGAACCAGCCAGACAAGCACCCAATAAGCGGCGGAAACGCAAGATGTCCGGCGGCAGCACCATGAGCACGGGCGGGGGCAACAACAACAATAACAACAGCAAGAAAAAGAGCCCCGCCAGCAGCTTTGGTCTCTCCAGCCAGGTACCTGTAAGCATCACATTCTGATCCTTCTTTTCATACACATAATGCATGTTGGGAGAGTTGGGGGGGGGGGGGGGGGTGGTGGGGGGTGGCAGGGGTGCGCGGAACGACCGGGTTGGTAGGGGTTGGAAGGGGTGCTCGGAAGGACCTGTTTGGGTAGTTGTGTATGTGGGTTTGTGTGTGCGAGAGAGAGAGAGAGAGAGAGAACGGACTACTGGAAGCATGGAATTTATTGATCTGCTGATTTCAATGTGAGGTAAGCCCCATGTTAAAAAAAAAAAAAAGACACCAGGACATGATCCAGTGATGGGCAGTCCCTGGTCCTTAAGGACCGCGCGTTTGTGGGTTGACATGCTTGGTTTGGCAATGATTGACAGGCGAATTGACCAATGACTCGAGACCCGAGGTGGAATTGAACCCGTGCTGCACTCAAGGATCAGGGATGCCCACCGCCGGCCTGGTCACTAGGGCAGGCCCACTGAGCCGTGCGCCTGGAAGGCTGCCAGAAGTCTGTGCCCCAGCCTAGCTGCTTCTGAGGCCGTCCACGGAGCCGTAATGGCTTCCCAGGATGACTGTTGTTGATCCGAAGTGTCGGGCGCTTCACTGACCGTCTGGCAGTCGATCAGGGTCATGGCTGAGTCGGCCCTGCAATGGGCACTCCTGAGGGAAGCAAAAGTGATTGTTACTTTTTGGGGGGGATTTTTTTTTATCCACTTGACAAGTTTTATGTAGAGATTTAACACTCCAGGGATTTTCATCAGGTAAAAGCTTCACCAGCTAACAGTTAAAAGCCTTAACAGTTCCAGAAATTAAGAGATATTGGACAGGTATGGAAATCCTGTGAGAAATGGAACAGAAACGGGCCTTAAATAGCTCCATGGTAACTCCAGAGCTTTATGACATCATTTTAAGCCCCTCACGCAATAAGCTGTAGTCCTCTGCCAAGGTCTTTTTTTTTTCTTTTGGTGGGGGAGCTGTAGTGGCAGCCACCAGCGCTGCCCTGTCCACCCCACTCCGACCCAGCCCCGGTAGCGGGGATAATGTTTTGCGGCCCTTCCTGTCCTCTGCAGGATGTGATGGTGGTGGGCGAGCCCACGCTGATGGGCGGGGAGTTCGGGGACGAGGACGAGCGTCTGATCACGCGGCTGGAGAACACGCAGTTTGATGCGGCCAATGGCATCGACGACGAGGACAGTTTCAACAACTCCCCGGCCCTGGGCGCCAACAGCCCCTGGAACAGCAAAGCTCCCTCCAGCCAGGAGAGCAAGAGCGACAACCCCACCTCCCAATCCTCCCAGTAGACTACTGCACTTGCGTGGCGGTGGGGTTCGGAGGGGCGGTGGGGGGTAGGTGGTGGGTTCAGGTGGGAGTGGAGATGAAAACAAGGGGGAGAATTTGAAGCCAGGGAGGTGGTCACTACTAAAGGACAGTTTGACACATTCATATATTGTGTGAGTGCGTGTGTGTGTGTATGTATGTATGTGCGTTTGTGTGTGTGAGCGTGTGTGTGTCTAACCATAACACGATAGATTACAAGTCCTCAAAACCGGGCCTCATGGTCATTGCTCACTGTTCTGAAGAGTCCCCAGTGATTGAGATTTCCATTACAAGCTTTTCTCAGATGTGCGTTTGGGTGTTTTATAGAGCAAAACTGCAAACTCAGCTTTCGCTTCTCAGCACAGCACGGCACAGCACACACTCCCTCTTGGTCATTCAGCTGAAGTGTGTGTGTGTGTGGGTGGGTGCTTTTGAGTGTGTTTTTATTTTATTTTGCTTTGATTGTGGGTGGGTGTGTATTGATTTCCCATTGCTGCATACAATGGCCGGGTCCGGTGCGGTCCGGGTCTCTGACTAAGCAGTGTTAGCAATGGCCGCTGCGTCTGTGGGTTCTTGTTCCAACCTCGGGTCTCTTGTGTGCAATCTGCCTGACATGGGCACTCTGGTTTTCTGTTGTGCTCACTTCACAATGAAGGATTATATATTTTATTTAAATCGCATTTAGTAGAGACAAAAAGTATTGTGTGCACTTCAGATAAAAAAGAGAGAAAGAGAGAGGGGGAAAAAAACACTCAGCTTTTTTAAAAACTCAACTATTTGTTTTGTAGGACCTGGTTGGAACAAAAACCTGTACAGTCCCGGAGCTTGAGGACCGGAGTTGAGAACCACTACCTTTTAATCTGAAATCAAAGCGAAAATTAAAAAAAAAAAAAAAAAAAGTACAAAAAGCTCAAAGCATTGAGATTGAGGTACTGCAGTTTGGGGCATGTTCACCATGATCAGATTGAACTGACTACAAAAAAAGTCCCACACTCGGCAGAAGTGTTTTTTTCTTTCTTTTTGTATCTTTTACATGGGTTTTGTTTTTTATTTTTTTATAACAGTTTTTTAAAAACGAAACCAACTAGCAAGCAAAACAAAACACCCTGAATATTCTTTGCACTGTTTTCACTGTTTTCTCAATCTATTTTTCTTATAATGGTGGACTCTGTTCTTTTTAGTCCTCTTAATATTAAAACATGCGAAAAACATCAGAAAAGTGTAACTGGAGAGTAAAATCTATAAATGTGTATAAAAGCTATTAATGTCAAATATTTTGTAGCATTGTTCTCTTAATAATTATGTAATAACATGGTCTGTCTATGTGTGATCTCAGACAAAATCATGAAAAGACTATTTTAAAGGTGCAGTTGGATGTTTTTGTTAAAAGAAGAATGTTTCTAGACTGACAACAATAGTGTGATTTGATGTTTTTTAAATGACGAGAAAAATTAAATGGGTCAAAAAGGATTAATTGTAATTTTTAGAATGTACAGGAAACCGCTGTAAGCTATAAGTTCAGAAATGGCATTTCACTTCACAGAAGTACGTCAGAACTCTTATGTCCTGAAGCATTTATTTTTTAGAAAATTAACAAAAATTCTACACTGCACCTTTAATTGTGACTTTGAAAACAGACACCATTTTAAACATCATTTAACTTTACTCTATAAAAACAATTGTAATTCATGGCCTGCATGTTCTATTCCCCACACATGTGGAAGGGTCCACTCTTTTGATGACCCTCTCGATTCAAATTGCCCATAGCAACAGGGGAAAAAGTGCCCAAATACCTCCTAGTTGACTTCATTTGAAAAAAAGGAAAAAAAAAAAACGTTTTTTTTTTGTGTGTGAAACTAACCATTTCTTGGATGTGCTTTGTACATCCCGTTTTCTCCCCCTTGTTTCATTATGTTGGTAAAGAAATCCCACTCCTGTCACACTACTGGTAATGATCTCTTAAGGTAATATCCAGCCCCCCTCACAATCCCTTTAGTTATATGAAATATTTCAAAGCTACAAACCAAGGAGCTGATTGCAAGATCCTTTAAGATCCCCTCTGATAAATTTGTACAAGAGAATCATTTGTGTGGGAGTTTTATTATAGTTCTTTTCCTCATTTTGTAATTTCAATTTTTGTGTATTTGTGCTTGTATATTTAAGACAGTAGCCAGTTTCTGTACAACTGTACTTCAGTGTATTACTCTTTAGATCACCCTAAAGAACACCCCTGTCTTATGTAAAAAACAAAAAAAACAATAACATTTTTTGTCAAATAAAGAAATGTATGGAGTTTAAAAGTAAAGGGTACAGATACCATTCACGTCAGAAGTAGATTATAGTTTTTACTTCAATGTACAATGTATTTATTTTTTGACTTCACGTCATTGTATTCTTTCTGGATTCAGTATGTCTTTCTGTAAAATATGTCAATATTTGCTGGGAATGAATTTGATGTTGCTACTCTTGAACAGGGACATTTGTGTGTAACCTGATCATTTACTAAGCACCAGATGAGTTAGACATGACATCAGTAGGAAACAGCCAAGTAGTGATTGTCTTGTTTCTTTTCTAGCTCAGTCTCATTGGGAAATATGTGTCCTGATTGCGCAGCTCATTAGGATTAGCATTGGTTTGCTATGAATCAAAGGTGTGAGAACCTGGCTTGAGAAAGTAAAAGTCATATGTTCATTCTACTTGTAACACTTAAAACAAATGTTTTTTTTGTTTTTTCCCCCAACTATTATTATTATAATCCAGTCTACCTGGCTGAAGTATTGTGATATAGTTTGTGCATTAGAATCAGCAGGTTTAGTTAATGGATGGAACAAATTTGTCGCAGATTTTTACTTTTTTGGATGCCAGGTTTTTCCACCTCTGAACTGAATGAATGAATGAATGCCAATCTAAAGACAGCAGAGGGCACTCCAAGTCACTCTTAAACATAACACATTATCCACACGGCATACCCTCACCAGCTTTAAAGCACTGGTGTAATGAGATATAAAGAAATGTCTTTTTGCAGAAACTTTTTTCACTAATAGTTGCTCTGTGTTCTTGATATGAAACCAAAATTCAGCAGATAAATAAACAGCAACTGAGTTATTGGATATCTTATGGAGCTACTAGCGGGGTGACAGCAGACAATGAATGGTGATGTACCCTCTTTACTGTTTCCCTGATCAAAGGGGCAGTTTGATATATATTTTTGCTTAGTTTCTGCCATTGATAATTCATGTATGGTATCAATAAAAAAGAATTTTCACTTGTAAAGTATTTGTGGTGTTTTCTGTTGTTTGTTAGCCAGTGATATGCAAAAGCTTGAACACCTCTGACTAACATTACATCTTCTCAGGGGGCAAAGGGGTTTTACAGTTAAAGGCTCTTTTAAAAGATTGATATACAAACATGAAATGAAATCTAGGATGTCCCAGCATCACAACCTGGGTGGATATGTTGCTGTTTTTGTATCATCACCTCTTTATGTCCATTACAAGCCCATAGGGTGTCCTGTTACAGGTAAAAAACATGAAAAGCCTTGATGATATCGCTACAGAATTTTCAACTGATTATTTCCATGCAGATACATTTTTAATTTTTATTATTTAATTTTTGTGAATGTTGCATGTATTTTGTTCTGTTATGCGACACAACAAGAACAGGCATGTGCAAAAGTTTGGAATAATAATAACATTGTGAAGTGCTGAAATAACCTAGACAGTTGTCACCATTTATAAGTCCCTGAATTCTGACAGCAGGAAATTTAGACCATCCATCCTCAAAATGTTCAGTGGTCCAAAGATCCCTTATACACACATCGGCACACAAATTTTACCATATAGGCCCATCGTAGTTCAGTTACATTCTACATGCTATTTTGTTGCAAAGGTTTTCACAGACCCCCTGGCATTATGGTGCTGACCCCTAGGGGTTCCCAGACCCCAGTGTGAGAACAAATGGGCTAAAGCATCCATATCATAAACTTGGGGACCTGGGTTCGGCTCTGGTCCAACCTCATTTCCCAGTCCCTACCCCGTCTTGCCCTTCGTCATATCTCTGCTGTCCTATCTGATTAAAAGACAATTGAAGCATGATAGTGAATGAAACAATAAAATAATCATGTCTTTCAGTGATGAAATATGAGGACTGGAATGACCATTAGATCATCTGCGCTTCTGCATTAATATCCTGTTGTCCTGGTGATGCAACCAGTGCTGACGCAACTTCAAGTTTTAGTGGTTAATTTTACAAGTGAAAAACGTGACATTTTTCAAGTGAAAAATGAATAACTCAACTTGTACAAGAGTTTGTATTACTCAAGAATATGGTTATTGTGGGCGGAAGGAAGCAACACTATGCAACCCTCAACTCAACAGGCTTCCAGTATCCATGCCAGCCACACAACGTCATGGCATGATGCACATGATTAAAAAATGATTCTGGCTTGCTCAGGTGAGCCTTTGCAGATACCTCAAGATTACATCATTCTTTAAATTTTTTTTATTAAAAATCAAAATAATTATATTCATACACAGCAAATTGGGCATTGTATTATGTTACTCTAAAGGACGTTTGTATACATATTTGGGAGATTTCTATACAAGATTTGGAGAGGCATAAACCAAAAACTGTCAAATGTATTCCTATAGACCTCTTTTGAAGCAACGTCACGCTGGAGGCAAATAATCGTCCCAATTATCAGGGGTTCCCAAACTTTTCCATGACAATGTCCCCCATATACCAGCGGATTCCATCTGAGGCCCCCCATATGGCATTGCAGACACAGAGAGAAAAAATGCTATGTGTTTTCATGTTCAATTAGGGGTTGACTAGAGATAAGCAATTTCCCAAAATTGGGTGGTGTATCCCTTAAACCAAACTGTATGCATTGTGGGGTGTGTGTGTGTATACATCATACCTTGAAACCTGGTTCTTCCCAGACATAAAGCTATGTGTGCACAAATACATACAGTATACACACACACACCCCACAATGCATACAATTTCGTTAAAGGGATACACCACCCAATTTCGGGAAATTGCTTATCTATAGTCTTTTTTCTCTATGTGTCTGCAATGCCTAGTTTGACAGTGTAAGCTTATTTAACATACCAATGCAAGTCTATGGTACC
>JASCQY010000031.1:17704080-17716832 GCA_030264315.1 Sardinella tawilis
TGTGTGTGTGTGTGTGTGTGTGTGTGTGTGTGTGTGTGTGTGTGTGTGTGTGTGTGTGTGTGTGTGTGTTGTATATTTTTGCAGTGTGTGATGATAAATGTATATTGCCTCGGCACACACCCGTTGGATTCTCAGAATTAAGTTTACAGTGGCAAGAGAAATTGCATAATAGGGTGGTGCAGCTCAATAGAATAGCCTACAAGTGGAGAGAGAGAGAGGGAGAGAGAGAGAGAGAGATCTATTTAAGAATGTCGAAAGCAAAAGAGATTGAGAGATTGAGAAAGAGTTACAAAGTGAAGAAAGAGGTTTGGTGTGCCAGAGGCCTGTGGTGCAGTGGGGACCTGCTGAGTCTGTGCTGTGCGGAGGGATGTGTGTGTGTGTGTGTGTGTGTGTGTGTGTGTGTGTGCCAAGAGGCCTTGGTCTGCCCCTAGCCTGGCAAACAGGCTGCAGTAGGAGCTGAACCCTGCCCCCATTTCTTTTTTTCTCTCTTTCTCCCTCTTTTCCGTGTCTTTCTCTTTTCTTATTCTTCTATTCACGCTCTATTGCTCTCTCCCACTCTTTTCAATACATCCCTCTCTCATTTCCATCAGTTCTCTTTCTTCCTACATCTCTCTCTATCCCTCTCTCTCTTTCTCTCGCTCTCTCTCTCTCTCTTTCTTATACCTCTCTTTATCTCTTCCTCTTCCCTACAGCTGCCCTAGTGTGTCATTAAAGCCATTTAAACTGTTCCTCAGAAAACAGACAGAACGACAGAAAGAAAACAAACCAGAGGGTGTGCCAGTCTTTCATGTGTGCAGGGATCAGTTAAGGATTTAGACCAGCGGGTACGGGTGTGGTGTGGCATGGTGTGGCTTGTTGTCAGGCTAGAGGTTGTGCTGCGAAGGAGCTTTGAAAGACAGGTCACATGGACGACACATCGTCCAATCAGAGACCTGCTTGGGTAATGATTTTTTAAGTGTGTTTCCATTTGTGGTTGGCCATGAATTATACCCTTGGCTTGGGAGTGACAGACAAATATGCAGTAGGTAAATCTGTGTTGTCACAAAATGGAGGCCTGTTGTGCGCTACATTGACTTGTCTTGAAAACCAATAAAGCAACATGGCGGCCGTGCTTGTTGGACTTGCATTGTGACTCAGCAGTCATGACTCTGCACCTGCCGCTGAGAGCACAGTTGACTCTTCCATTAACTGAACTTTAATGTGTGTGTGTGTGTGTGTGTGACTGAGAGCTGTGTGTGTGCCTGAGAAAGCTAAATGGTCAATCTGTGTCTAGATTTCCCATTAGAGTTAGTGATGGATGGGGGAAGCATTGACCCTGATCCCAGTAACATCTGTGCGTCTGTGACTGAGCATGTGCATTTCACTGGCATTTTATGCCTGCTTGTGTGTGTGTGTGTGTGTGTGTGTGTGTTAGAGAGAATGAGAGTGTGTATATTTGGGATGAGTTTGTATACTAAATAGCAGAGAGAAAAGAAGGAAAGAATATTCGTTGAAATCTCTGCTTTTGTTGCTTCTCAAGTGTGTGTGTGTGTGTGTGTGTGTGTGGACATTGTGGTCTGGCCCTTGCCTCTGATGAGGGTGAGTTTGCTGTGCTGCTGTGGTGCTGCTGTGATGCCGTGATGCAACATGTGTGGAGCTGCAATGCACTGTAGTGTGCCTGCATGACGCTCTTGCCCTACTCTCAATAATATTTCCAGCAGCAAGAGATCGCAGTGGATTGCTGTGTGTGGTGTTTCTGCATGAGGCTCTCTTGCCCCATCCTCACAGTATGGGGGTGGTAGTAGAGCGACTCTGCATGAGCCAATATTGCCCCATCCTCACTGTGTGGGAGAGGTACAGAAGGGCAGTTTCGGATTGCAGTGCGTGTGGGTTCAAGTTGCCTTGACCATCAGCCTTAGCCTGTTGCTAACTCTTGTCCCCGACGACCTCTCTTGGTTCTGCTTCCCTGTCCTGGATCAGAAGCCCAGAGGGTGACCCAGTTCTCAGCAGCAGCATCAACAGCCCCCCACCCCCGACCCAAACCCAGGCCCACTGTCCTCCTCCTTCTTCGCCTTCGGAGCAACAGCAGCCTGCCCCGCCCCTGTCCTCTTCCGAGCAAATCAACTTGGAGCTCCAAGCCGCCTTCCAGGAATGCGAACAGCAAATGGCCTCGCTCAGTATGTCCTGCCAAACAGACGCAGCAGGGCCCGGCCAGGCCGCTGGCAGGTATCCGCCGGCCGAGGCCCCGACTAAAAAAGAAGGGAAGAAAAAGAGAAAGAAGAAGAAAGGTGCGAGTCAGAGGGTGGCAGCGGCCCAGCCGGAGCCTGAGGCTGATCTCCAAGGCAACAGTGGAACTCAGTCAAGCGGCGGAGCGACTGGGCAGGAGGAGCCAGTCAATTTCAGTTTCAAAAGCTACATTTTGGGCAATAATGATAATGGCGGTGAATGGAGCAAAAAGCCCAGAGATTCAAAGGTGACTGATGAAGCCACACTGAAACAAGGGGCAGCCTGTCTGACAGGGACTGAGATAGGATCAGAGGCTGAAACAGATACAGTATTGAAACAGGAACAAACAGATATTTGTTTACTGCCAGGGACTCAAGCAGAGCCCCACAGCGATGCTTCAGAGGGAATGCAAACTCACGATTCGAAACTACCTGCAAAAACAGATGGACCTCTGGCAACGCTAGAGGAAAAAGACGAGCCGGTGCAGAGAGCTGAGGCCTCTACAAGCTTCCCCTTAGAATTTGTGCCAGTAGAAGTCAGTGTTTCACAGAACACACAGGCTGAGAAAGAGGCAGATTCAGTGAAGGGTCCAGAGATAGATGACACAGCAGAGGAGGGTAAGCTGTCATCGACTGATTCAAAGCAGTCCTCAGAAACAGCCCTGTTCCCAGTGACAGCACCAGAGACAGCCTCCCCCACCGACTCGGCCTCGTGTTTAGACACACGTGTCGACAATCAGACGTGCTCACAGGCCGAGACGCAGACACAGCATGCGCCGACACAGACACGCAGCGATCAGACAAAAGACAACAAATTGCCAGGGACCCTCACGCAGTCCCCCGGGGCAACGGGGTCAGATTTTGAAGAACAGCTGAGTCCCCGGAGGGAGGGAGACATCTGCCCCCCATCCCCGACAACCACAGAGGCTCATCTTACCCTCTCTGAGAGTTCACCTGCCCTCTCATTGGCCCCTGCTCCTGGTCAGAAGCCGCCAGCTGACCACAGCCAGACAGATGGGTCTCATGTACACACATCAGAGCCGGAAACCCCACCCTGCCTCCACCAGTCAATAGCAGGAGTGAAGGATGACAACAACGCTGTAGGGACATCTGCCGCCATTGATCCAGGCTGCCCACGAGCCACCGATGAGTGTGACGCTCCTGAGGGATCATGGCCATTGACATGTCCGACAAATCAGAGCACCGCCACGCTTCCTGTAAAGTCGGAAGATGAGTCAGACACCCACGAGGGGAAAACAGACAGTCAGCGGCAGCAGGTTGAGCCACTTCAACAAGACCAATGTAAAGCATCTGCACTGAATCAGGAGAGAGCAGGATCCAAAAAGCAAGAGCAAACACTCAATATAGATGAAGCACCTTTAACTCTCCCACAGGAAACACTCAGTGATAACCAGGCGGAAAGCGGCGCTATTAGCCCACCCGCCCCGCTGAAAGTAGAGCAGGGAGAAAAAGAGACTCTGATGAAAGAGCAAACACTCTCTCTGGACCAGCAAAGCCTCTTCTCGGTCCAGTCCACTGTGGGAAAGGAGGAGGAGGAGGAGAGGGAGGAAGAGAGTGCCCTAGAAGAGGTGCCTACGCGGGCTACTACTGCTGCTGCTGAATCCGCCGCGTTGCCACTGACAACACCCACGATGCCAGAAATGATAGAAAGCGAGGGAGAGCGAAGAGAGAAAGGGAGAGGCGATCTGAGCGAGACGGATACGACCCTGAAAGCAGTGCCGGCTGCGGAGACAGCAGTCGGAGCTTTGTCTTTCAGTGAGTCGAACGAGCCCCTGATCCCGACAGGAGAACGGGACGAGAGTGAAAGCCTCCCTGTCAAGCACCCGGAGCCCTCGTTAATCTACCCCCAGATTAATTGCTCACCTGCATTGAGAGTGGAGGAGAAGGAAACTGCACTTGGCACTGTCTGTAGCAGCAGCAGTAGCAGCAGCAGCAGCAATAGCAGCAATAGCAATAGTAGCTGTAGCAGTAGTAATAAAAGCAGTAGCGGTAGCGGCGAAATGCCACAGAACTCAGTGGAGAGTGAGGAGAAGGGAGGGGGACAGCCAACAAACAGCTCCCCCGGGACAGACGCTCTCTCACCAGCCGAGGAAGGAGAGACCAAATCACTCCCGACGGAAGACCAGATTCCCACTAACGCCAGCAGTGATCCTCCAGGGCTTCGGATAGGACACACCAGCCAGGAAGATACTACTGGAACAGAGGGAGAGGGAGGGAGAGAGAGAGAGAGGGTGACAAAAAAGCAGGAGGAGGAGGAGGAGGAGGAAGAGGAGAGGGGGGAGAAAAGAGGAGGTGGAGCACAGACTTCACTCAGACAGCCGGCAGCGGGTCCGTCCAGTGGGGTGTCACTGACGACGACAAAGGCAGAGGCAGAGACAGAGACGTGTCCGTTCCCCGACGCTGCCACAGAGCCACAGGCTGAATCGCTGCACCACCACCACCACCACCACCACCACTACCACCAAAGCAGCGGTGAGCTCATCGCTCTCATCTCTGCCGAGCAGGACTCTCTTTCTCCTCTGCCAGCCGGTGGCGCAGTCAGCTCGGACTCCACCAATCACTCCTCTCTGCCACCCCCGACTCAAACAAACTCCGCCGATTCGCAGAAAAAAGAAGCCGAGGGGCAGAGCGAGGCTGAGCTCGATCGGTGCCTGAATGCAACAGCAGAAAAGGAGGGGTCACTTAGCGCTGCTTTGCCACCCACAGAGGAGGCTGCAACACAGAGGGCTTCTTCAGTCGGTGCCAGCCAGCAACAGGTAGATCAGCCTCGCGACCCGCCACCGCTGTTGCCTGACGCTGGGAGCTCACAACCTCCCGAGAGCACGACGCCGGGAGCGCCACAGTCTGGTGAGGCTCAGGAAAGCATGTGGGAGGCTATTGGCAGCTACAGCAGCGTGGGGAACGTTTTGAAAGCAAAAGACGAGAGATGCTCGCCGGTTATGCCCACCGTCAGGAACGATTCTCCGGTAGTCTGCGCCTCTCTCCCTCCGTTGACGGTGCACGAGAGCTTACACCACCCTGTGACAGAAACCGCGCTCGGTTTGAAGGACTACTTTGGTGTGAAGAAGCCCGAGACACCCCCACAAACACAGCCCCAGCAAACTACAGGTGAGAGTCCCGCGGAGCAAAGGGAGCCCAAACCAGACAGCCATGCTGGAGAAGAAAAGCCAGGACCAGCAGAGAAAGAGAAGCAGCCTGGAGGTGAAACAGCCAGTGCTAATCTCACTGATCCCAGACAGGAGTCAGGCAAGCAGGCAGCAGAGTCAGCTTCCTCTGCTGAAAAGTCTGGAGAGGCTCCGGATGCAGCCTTGCCTGCTTCTCAGGACAAAGGAAGTCAGGAAGTGTGCACCGATGTTTCACTCAAAGCCGAAAGTCAAAATGCTGACTCCTCCAAGGATGGTGCTGATGCAGGTCAGAGGTCACAGGTCACAGGGGTCAAGAGTAATGTGACGGCTGACCCTTTAGCTGTTGCGAAACACAGCACGAGCCAAGGTGATGCAGCATGCCAAGAGAGAAGAGAGGGCAAACGTGAAGGTGATTCTGTATGTTTAATTGATAGCAATGTGCAGAGAGAGGAAGTTAAAACAGCTGATGCTGTTCTGTTGGTAAATGATGGTGTTGAAGGAGGAGTCTGCCAGAATGCAAAAGACACTGATAGCTTAGAAATTGTTGATGACAAGAAAGAAATCTTTGAAGAAAGAAAACATGCTGTTGAAACAGAAAGTCTGAATATGCGAAATGAAGAAAGGCATCAAAAAGTATATAATGAGGGTTTGATTAAGGGTAAACTGGCAGAAAATGACGACAAAACTACACATGCCGATGCTGAAAGCCTGGTGGAGCTTCAAAATGAAGATTTTGAACACAAGGATGATTCTGGAAGTTTGGCCAATAATCAATTAAACAAGAATCCAGCCCCAGAGTCTAAAACATTAGTGCCAGCGGAAACAGCCTTGGCTGAATCAGACTCTGCTGCCATGTGTGATTTACAGTCTGTCTCCACTGCTGTTGATACCACCACAGAGAGAGATTCGACAGGTGATGCTCCCAGAATTTCACCTGAAGTTCCCCTGGCTCTGTTACCCTCCATGGTGGTGACCTCTGATGAACCTCCTGTGTCCTCAGACAAATTGGAGACGACGGTCAATACCACTGATGAGATTGATCCAATAAAGACAGGCAATGCAGTCAGCCAGCTTATGCAAAAATCTGACCCTCTGCTCCAAACTGAACCAATCCAAGAGGCCGTTAATGTAACTGCGCAGAATCTCCCCCAGTCCTCTGCAGACTCCTGTCCCATGGCTGCTGTAGAGACTGAGCCAGCCTCAGTGCCTGCCATTGTTCTGAAGCCTCCAGGCCCCATGCTGAGTCACCGGGAGCTTGTAAACGAGTGCGATATCACAAGCAGCAGGAAGGAGGAGGAGGAGGAGAAGAAGAAGAAGGGGAAGGAGGAGGGGAACGGGGGACCGACGCTCGGCTCCACCGCATCTAATGGCCCATCACGCACCGGGGAGACGCAGAATGTTGCACCGATGACGCAAAGCATTACGAGTGCGGATCCAGCCGACAGGCCTGCCAGGGATTATGACTTGGCACAAAGACAGGGGGGAAAGGAGCAAATCGCTGCTGATGCTCTTTTTCCACCTGTGAATTATGTATCAGAGGAGAGAGATTCTCACTCCGCAGTGCAAGCCTTATCCGCCAGCGGCAGCAAAGCTGAGGAGACGAACCCGTGTGACAGTTTGTCAGGGGGCGGTGGCGTGAAGTCGGTGTGCGACACAGGAAGTCAGCGGTCAGGAGCCACCAGTGAGAAAGTGTCACTCCCTAATAACAGTCCAGCTGAAGTCTCAGTCGCTGCACTCACTGAGCTCGCACTCACTGACAACAGTCAGGCTGAAGACTCACTCACTGAATCCGCAGGGAGTATATCACAGGTCAGTGGCCCAGGCACGAAACCCGACAGCGCAGAAAAAGCACTGGAAAATGAACAGGCCTCCTCGGCGAAAGTAAGCATTTCTGACAACTCATCCGATGACAAGTTACTTAACACCTCTTTGTCTATTTCTGCAGACAGCGCTGTTAAAGACGGCGGCATAAAAGAACCCGTTATGGTTAATATTCCAGGCCAGGCTGACCAGTCTACTAAGGGTGACCTCATTGTTAGCAGTCATGGCGTCGGCACTAAGCAACCAGTTTGTGTGGCCTCCAGCGTCAACAAAGAAACTGGAAAAATAGTGGTACAGCGAGAGAAAAGAGAACAGGAGGAAAACCTCCAAAGCCATATGAGAGAGGAAACAACAGAAAAACAAAAACAAAAACAAAACAAAAACAAAAAGAAAAGCAAAAAAAGGGTTCAGTCTGAAGACAAGCAGGAGGAGGGTGAGAATGAACAAACACGCACCGTGGTGAATGATTTCGAGGGAACACAGTTTGAATCAGCAGCCCAGCAGCTGGGAGACACACAGGAGAAAGCCAACGTGCCGGAAAAGCATCGAGAGATTGATACAAATGGAAGAGAGGGTAGAGTTGAAACGCAAACACAGAAACAGGGGAAAATGCTTGAAAGTGACAGAAAAATAAACACTGAAAAGGAACGGGGAGACTTGCTGACTCCAGATAAAAGCGAAGAAACCAAATGGTCGTCTGACACCGGTGCTGCGCAGGCAGACTCCGACTCGGCTGAGCGGGCAGTCAGCCGAAGCGGGGACTTAAACGAGTCTGTTCATCCATCCTTAGATCAGAGTCTCTCCTCCTCAGAGTCACTCAAAGCGATTACCTCAGACAAAGCCCCAAGTGAAGCCGACTCGGCACGTGTGCCACAGAGCGATGCGCAGTCCCAAGTTCAACAGGAGGAGAGACAGCAGCAGCAGCAGCAACAGGATCAACCGAAGCAGACAGAGCTTCAGAATAGCAGCCCAGCGGGGGTGTCAGGTGGTGGCCCAGTGGAGTGTAAAAGTGTGTGTCCTACACTGGGTGACTCCCAAAGCTCAACACCGCAACCTGGAGAAACATCAGGGCCTGAGACACATTCAGAGGAGATGCTGGAACTGGTTGAGCCCAGGCCCAGGCCCTCGGGTGATGACACCTCGGGAGGGGAGAAAGAGGAGCGTGTGGGACAACAGGAAGGAGATGTAAAAGCATCGCCACCGACTCAGGCCCTCCTGTTGTCCACATGCGCAGTCAGTAGCAATCTCTCATCTCACACGGGTGAGAAAGGCTCCGGTGATGTCAAAGCAATCGAGACAGAGGAAGGTCAGAAGTTAAAAGTCGCAGAAACAGCTAATGGGGGTCAAGAGGTCAAGCTGGAGCGGCAAGAAAACACTGCTGCCTCTGTGTTACTAGGAGGTGTCTGCGAACCTGCAGTGTGTGCTGATTCATCCCAGTCGGATGAGACGAAGAGTGAGGAGACGCACATACCTTACCCGAATAAGGCCACCGTGTTGTCTGTGAGAGACACCAGCTCTCCCGACGTAAACAGCGGTGCTGCTGCTCAAAATGAGCCACAGCTTCAAACAGCGGAGCAACAGCTATTCACTCATGACACCCACAGCCAGAGCGAGAGCAAGAGCCACGTCAGTCAGGCCTCTGACACAACACAGGAGCCCTCTGTTCCCATAACCTTTGACCCTGAGCGGGTGGAAGTGGCTCCCACCCGACCCCCCACTGACCCTTGCTCTGTCTCCCCGATTGAGGCTCCCCGGCACCCAGTCTCGGGAGGCAAAGCCGAGAGCGTTCTCCCTGGGGAAACCGACACAAACACAAACATCTCAGCTGAAGAGAAGGCGACTGCAGAACTAAAGGCCTGTCACACTGAGCCTTCAGCAGGGTCTGAAGCTCCCACGCAGCCGAACGAAAGTGTTACAGCAAATCTGGAGCAGCGGGGGGTGGAGGACGCATCAATCCCTCCACCCCCGACCGAGAAAGCAGACACTGGAGACCTGGTGGAAAACCCAGCTGCAGGCTCTGCACAGAAGCTCCCCGAAGCACAGAGCGACTGCCTGAGCCCAGACTTCAAACAGCAAGCCAGCGCCAAGGAGGCCGAGGAGGCTAGGAATAGCACTCCGAAGGCGAGCGAGAGCAGGAAGGAAGAGATGGGGCAGAGGCACGAGGAGGATGGCGATAAGCCGGACGAAAACAGGAAACTCGTAAAACCAAGCGAAAATGCCCTCGCCAGCGACTCGGTGTCGTCCAGCAATAAGGACGTTCCCTCACAGGATGACAGCCAGAGAGAGCCCTCTTCGTGTCATCTTGCTGAGACAGAGGTTGAAAACACAGTACTGTCAATGAAACCAGGGGATGCTGTGTCATGCCAAGCAGTCACAACTGAAGCCAGTCAAGCGGAGAGGAATATGGTCACAGGCACCTCTCCTGCTCCAAAGGCCATTCCTGAAATCCCAAACATCAGTCAGGGAGGTTTGTTGGCAACTGGCACCCCAGAGAGCTCTGCCATGGCAGTGGATTCTGACTCGAAGTCTCAGCTGAATCAAAGACCCTCAAAATCCTTCATTGAAATGCTCCGTGAAAACGCTCTGTCCACTGAATCCCAAGGTCCGGTGTCAAATTCCGGCGATAGCAAAACCGAGACCTCAACTGACGACACGAATTCCGCCCCTATTATCAAAGATGTGAATGTAAACAGTGCTGCCGATAGCATAGACGCCTCAGCTGCAGTTCCAGTCTCGGCTCCAGAGCCGAGGGTTGGGGTGGGAGGCCCTGGGCCAGAGAGCCAGAGTGCCGCAGAGTCGTGTGGTGGCACAGACTGGCTGAGAGCGCTCAGAGACGCCGCAGCCCAGCAGTCACAGGCAGACCAGGACCACACAGCAGCAGCAAGCCACTCTGAGAAATGCACTGCTAGCAGGTACCCACGCACACCAAGTTTGAATGTGTGCCAGTGTGTGTGTGTGAGTGTGTGTGTGTGTACATGATGGAGAGTGTTGGTGTGAATGTGTGTGTGGGAGCGGCGGGAGTGAGTGGGTGTGTGTTTGAGTGGTGAGGCTCACAGATGAGTGTGGCACATATGATCCATGAAGCTGTTTATAGGAGCTGAGGCCTGCGCGTACCGTATAAAAGAAGCAAGCAGATCCACGTTCCCACACGGCAGCAGAAAATAGCTCCAGAGATCAAAACCCCAAGTGCTTTCCATGTTTTGCCATCCTGTTTCACATGTCAAGGAAATGCTCTTTATATTCAGCGTTACTGAATTACTCTCAACAGTGGGGTGGCATTAAAAGGTCATTTTGCCTACTCACGGATGAGTCACTACTGTATCTCTGGTGAACAGAGTGAACACAAACCTCTTAGGAGCAGTGTGTTAGGAGCTCAGTGTGTGTGTGTGTGTGTGTGTGTTAGCAACCTCATCGCTTTAAAGATCTACAACCAGGTATTTATACAGACCTAGGTATTTGTACAAACCTACACACACGAATCCTGAACTGCAAATTATATTTAGAGGCCTGGAAGACATTTGTCCAAGTCTTTTTTGACCGGGTAGCAAAACATAGTGATAGCCAATCTTTCAGACTCCTGTACGCCTGAGTATTTTTGGTAACATTAGTCAAGCTACCTGGGTTTGACAACTGTTTGTTCACCACACCCAGATATAAAACACACACACACACACACACACACACACATACACACACACATCTATCGAATGTTTCGCAGAGTGACACATCGCTTGAAAAATTGGTTGCAAATTAATTCCAGGCATGTTATCTGACGCAAGTTCAGAGTGATGATATCAGCGCGTAAAATGTGAAAGTCTGAATATGAATGAGGCCTGCAAACACAGACCAGATGACCATAGACCCCCATGCATTTGAATGGAAATTGAATGGAATAAGAACCACTGCAAGCCATTATCTCTGTGAGTGTGACATCAAGTCTGACATCAACTTGTGCCCCATAAGGGTTTGAATGGGCCTATTATTCTGAACACACAAGCATCCGCACACAAACTCATACACACACACACGCACACACACACACACACACACACACATGCACAGGGTTCTGTTCTGTTTGGGGACAGCAGAAGCTTGATGCTAGTTTCACACATACCAGCAGCAGGGAAATATAGATTGTTAGTCAGCCTTACATCACTTTGAAGGAGTGTCCGTCACAAGCCAGGTTCTTATCAGTCATTAGATTACATATTAGATACTGTAGTGGTAATGTAATAACACCCAGTTTCTTCCCTCTCTTTCTCTGTCTCTCTCTCTCTCTCTCTCTCTCTCTCTCCCTCCCTCTCTCCCCCTCTCTCTGTCTCTTTCAAACCTGTGGACCTGACAGACCGATTCCGGCCCTCGATTCTCCTCAAGGTGAACTAGAGTTCCGCACCCCAACCGAAGAGTTCAGCCCTCCTGTAGTAGAGCAAGCAGAAGAAGCCCGCTCAAATTCCAGGTGAGTCCATTGCTTCTCCATAGAAACATTCAGTTACTTTTCCTCCTGATGGTTGTTACTACATGAATATATTGTTGGTGCAACCTTTGAGTCGCACCGCGTGGATTTTCTGATTTTTATTTGTTATCTAATTTGACCCACCCCCCACGCACTCATCCTTTTTGACTTAGAAGAAACTCAGCCAGGGACATTACTGTCATTCCCAAAAAGGGGGAGTAGAGGCATTGCTTGTGTTAATGGTAAACAACAAATTCCAAAGAGGCTGTTTTGTTGAAAATTCAGCTTTGGTTCAGTAAACTAGCGATGATGAAGCTTTTCTGCTACTACTTTGTGTCCTTTAGTGTCCTGTGCACAAGGAAACATTAGCAGTATATGAAATGCGTCTCTCATTGAGTCTTTTTTACTGCTGCTAGAGAAAAGATACAATATCTGAAAGTTTATTTAAGCTTAAAGGCTTTTTTTTAGTGATGACAGGCAGAATTACGGCACTTAGAAATGCTCTCCAGTTGTTCAAGACATATGTTCATATACATAAATACACACACACACACACACACACAGACACGCAGACGTCCACAAAGGAGATCAGATTAAAATAATATCTTGTTTCTAATCCCTGCTTTGCAAACATCTGGATGTCACACGTGGAGGAATATGAAGAGGTTGCTGTACGAGTGCCTGGCCTAGATTAACAGGTCATGTCGGGTCCTGAGGATAACTCAGTCGAGTCGTGACACTAAAGTGGTCATCCAGGGTTACCAGCCAGACAGCCTTCATCCTGTAAGGGATGGGGCTGCACAGTCTGTTCCAAATTAAAAGTTTTACATAAGTGTCCAGTCTGTGAGAGACGCTGTTCGAGTTCATGGTGCTCATCATATCTGCGGCATTAAAGCGAGATGAGTGGAAAAGCCTCTAAGCCCAGTCTTAAGGCATCTCATCTCCAGACATTAGGACATACTGTAGTTCTCTGTTCAACTGTCAGTTGTCATGTTCTTCTCCACAAGCGCAATAGTCGGGTATTATTTGAGCATTTAGAATTTGTTTTGTCTGGCTTTGTTTTTTTTTTTTTTTTTTTTTTTTTATTTTTAATTTTTTGTTACAACCAACTTTTCCCACCAATCTCAC
>JASCQY010000031.1:17739254-17751706 GCA_030264315.1 Sardinella tawilis
AACCGGCACTGAGGTGTTAAACAAACACAGATGTATAAATATGTTCTTACGGCCAAAATTGACATGCATTAACGAAAGTGTTAAATCTTGTGTATATTTGCATATTGCATATGAATTTGTGTGTGTGTGTGTGTGTCTGGTGTGAATTTTTTGTTGTTTGAGGAAGCTGGCACTGTCGGCTCGACCACATCGATACAGATGGCATGAGCTGAGCAGTTCTTTGTTTCCATGGCGACGGGTGTTTGGGTTGTTCTGGAAGCATCTCTGCCGTCGGGGCAAAGCTGGGGCTAAACACCTGCCAAGAGCTCCATTTACGTCGCCCGTCTCTCCCACAGGGACGTCGCCATGGAGATTTCAACCAGAAGTTTCTTAAATGATGGCGATCGGTAGCCTGGCTAACCCCAGACTAAATCACAAGTGAGATTTAGTCTGGGGACCACCTATTCATTTTCCCGTACAGGATGTAAAGTTCAGTTTCTCCAATAGTTTGTGCAATGTCTTGCCATCGATCTTAGCTCTGTGATTGGCTCCCAAATCCATGCCAAAATTTTGGCCATGGTCCCCAGGCTGCCTAGCAATTCAGAATGAATGCGCAAGGTAGCATGGGTATTCCCAGGCTAGGCGATCGGTGTGATGGCACAGAAAGGCTTTGTTAACTGCGTCGTACAGTAGAATCTACCGGATCTGAACTGTGCCCATGCCTTAACTGTATTTATGCTCATGCTGTCTATCCTGATGTTGTTTTTGCATCGCAATCAGATTGTCGGATTAACAGATCTGGGCTTGGTTGTGTATTTACCCTGAGATATTAAACTGCATCAGTGAAATGTACTGTATCAGTATATCTGTCATTTCTCTCTCTCTCTCTCTTTCTCTCTCTCTCTCTCTCTCTCTCTCTCTCTCTGTGGAGGTGACCTGCCCTAAGGCCAGTAGCACCAATACCTGAGACAGGCAGCTGTTTCATCACCTCTCCTCCCCTGCCGTCAGTGCTTTTTGGGACCTGAGCCATTTTTCTGACCATCAGATTGTCCTTTCACCTATTTAAAAGCCATTAAACTAGCATGGGGCTTTATGCCCCCCCCCCTCCCCCATCCCCCCACACAAACACAATCCAGTCCCACTAAAATGAACCGGAATGCTACAAATCCCCCCTCTCCACCCCTCTCCCTTGGGGACTCGGGTCCTCCAGTGGAAATGTACTCCCATCTCCCAGCGTGGGGTCTTGTACCACCCAAGGTTTAGGAGACCCTCTCTGGATGTAACAATCGACCGCGCCAGACCCTGCTGCTGGATGTTTCAGATCAATAGCTTCTGCTGTTTACCCTTTCATGTTCACAGCATGTATGTGTGTGAGTGTGTGTGTGTGTATGTGTGTGAGTGTGTGTGTGTGTGTCTGTGTGTTTTGGTGCACGTGTGTGTGGGCCAGTGTGTGTGAGTGTATTTGATTTGGGGCTTCGACTATGGAAGCATAAGGGACAAATAAACATGAGGTCCATTAGCCTTCTTCACGCTCACCACACACACACACACACACACACACTCAGCTTTATTGAACCATTAAAATGTCAAGCAGTGATTCTCACTTTACAGTATGAATGACAGAATGTGGCCATTTGCGCACCCGCTGTAATATTGTAATAAAGACGGCAGTGTCCCCTCCACTCAGACACCTGTTTCTGTCTGAACTGGAAGTAGACACAGGCAGGCATTGGAGCCTCTGAAACCTCATTAGAGGGTCTCCTTAAAGAGCTTCTTACTGTCAGGACAGTAAGACAGCACAGCCAACAATGCAGAACATGCACATGGGCTTGCAGATGTAATTAGTCTAGTTTGTGTGGTGGCTTTAATGCAAGGCGGCTGCAGTGGTGTGTGTGTGTGTGTGTGTGTGTGTGTGTGTGTGTGTGTGTGTGTGTGTGTGTGTGTGTGTGTCTTGACAGCATCCTCAGGTCTCACGCTAGTGTGTCAGTGTGACAGTGGTAGTTCTTCTTGAGCAGAGTCACTGGGTGTGTTCTCTGCACCCTGACCAAGGCAAGGGTTTGCTTATTAGAATTCAGTGCAGCAGAGAAACAGAGGGAAAGACAGCAAGATAGAGAGAGAGAGAGAGAGAGAGAGAGAGAGAGAGAGAGCAAGAGAGGGATGGAAGGAGGGAGGGAGGGAGAAAAAGGAGAGACTGTGAGAAACAAAGAGGGAAAGCGAAAGCCGCGAAAGCCGCGAAAGCAGGCATCATTAGAGAAAGGGAGCTAATTTTCACCAGCAGGCTCACAGCAGAAGGGTGTGTGATTTTATTCACACCATCAGACCAGAGGAGTCGGAGCAGAACAGAACAGAACACAACAGAGAAGGCGAAAGCAAAGAACGAGAGAAAATCACTGAAAAGTACCTGGAAAGAGACAAAGGAGAGAGGGACATGTAGACCTAGAAAGAGAGAGAGAGAGAGAGAGAGAAAGAGGAGGACGGAAACAGAGAGAAAAAAGGGAGTGGGGTAGAGATCAGGCATTGGCAGACATATCCTGCAGGTGGCGAGTCTATGCATCAATCCGAATCGGGGACAGCGAAATTTATCGGGGGTTAGAATCGGAAGAGAAGACAGGAGGCGGACAAGACGATAAAGGAAAGAAATTACAGAGGAGAGCTGGAGGCAGCAGCCTGGGAGGGGTAGAGAGAGAGAGAGAGAGAGAGAGAGAGAGAGAGAGGCAGAGAGAAAGGGAGAGGGAGGTGGGGGACTCACGAACAGACGGAAGCACGGAAACCGGAAGGCGCTTGCGCGCGTGTGTGTGTGAGCCTGCGTGTCCGGTGGTGACGCTGGAAGGTAGCTGAGAGAGCGAGAGAGAGAAGGAGAGAAAGAGAGAGAGCGAGAGAGAGAGAGAAAGAGAGGGAGAGATGGCGGTGAGCGCGTGGCAGGCTCTGTCGCCTCTGCAGTGGGCTCGCTGGGGATGGGACTCGCTGCTGGGGGGAAGCGCAGGAGGAGGACCCGGGGAGGGAGACGACCCCACCATGGGGCTCCTCCACCGCCTCTCCTGGGGCTCCCGCCACGACTACATGATCCAGGCGGAGCGGGGGCCAGTCAGACAGAGGTGAGCTGATGCTGGGGAAGAGATGCTGGAGTGGGGATGCCGGGTGGAGGAGAGGCTGCCTGCCTGCCTGCTTGCTGGCTGGCTGGCTGGGCTGGGCTGGATGTCTAGGTGGGGGTAACTGGGACTGGATGGATGGATGAAGGGAGGGATGGAGGATGGAGGTTGAGAGGCGAGAGGTGGAGGTCAGGTATTGGGGAGATGGTGATGCTATGCTACAGCTGTTGCTGTTGCTAGGGCTGCAGATGTGTTGGAATACTACTGTGTGATGAGATTTGGATGGAGGCTAAAGACTGTATGTGGGAAACTAAAGTGTGTGTGTGTGTGTTTGTGTGTGTGTGTGTGCTTATATGTGAATTTGTGTGTTTATTTGTGTGGGCATTTTCCTGTATGTGTTGAGTGTCTATGATCAATTCAGTTACATGACAGGAGAGAGCCTTACATACTACCCACATCAGGCTGCCTTCAAAAATGACCACATCACGGTCCATGCCTTTTCCTATCTGCATCTTGTCTATGCAGGTTGCAGTGTGTGTGTGTATGTGTGTACATGTGTGTCTGTGTGTGTTTGTATTTGTGTGTGTGTGTGTGTGTGTGTGTGTACGTTTATGTGTGAGTGTGTGTACGAGAGGGAGAGAGGGCTGGAAATGGGAGAGGCTGGAGCAGAGATGTCTTTGCTGCAGCAGGGGCTGAGGCTCTGTCTCTCGGCTGCAGATTCAGCGCTTTCATTTCCAGCCCTGATAACCCACCGGGGACTCCCAGAAACAGCAACGCAGGCACACACACACCAGAGCTTTTGTTTACATTGCCCAGAGACCACCATGGGAGAATAATCCCATAAATATTCCCACCAGCACTGGCCATCACTGATATATGACCTCATATGCTGAGCTAAGGATACTTGGCCTAACCCTAGCCGTGCGTCTCAGAAGATGCTGGTTGTTTTTTTGTTGTTGTTGTTGTTGTTGTTATAGGTCACTAGGGAGCCTTTTTACACCTCTGGTGGATATTTTTTGTGGGTGTGTGGATGACGGATCTTATAGAAGGTGTCTTCACAAGTGTTTGATGTACAGAAAAAAATAAGGAGCGGCCGTAGATATTTACTCTCTCTTTTCCTCTTTCTCTTTCTTTTTCTCCCTCTCACTCCCTTTACCTCTCCCTATCAGTCTATTTTTTCTCATCGGGAGTGTTGGTTGATTCTCGATTGCTTCTGTTGGTTAGTTTCCTTTTTCTCATTTCAAAATAAATACCCTCTCTCTCTTTATCTCCCCACAGGAGCTCTGACTCTGACGGAGCCTTCGAGACCCCCGAGTCCACCACCCCAGTGAAGGTTGCGTCCCCCGTGCTGCCCCCTCCTGAAGCAGAGCCCCTCTCACAGCCTCTGCCGTCTGAGGACACAGGTGAGAAAGACGCACCTGTAACGCATCCCTAACGTCAGTCAGATAAAGCCCCCTGCGTAGGCTACACGAACCACCACACCGTTCACTTTTCACTGAGATTTAGGGACTAGCACGCTGATTTATGACTGCGAGGTTTCCTAAGGTGAAACATTAGTGGCAAGGAGTTACAAGCTAGTAAAATATGTTTATACACATACCTTCTGTCTAGCTCAAGGCCTTGCTGCTAACAAACACAGGAACACAGACAGGATGGTTCCAGAATGTTATCAGCAAGTGAACTTGGTCCTTGGGTGAATTACTTGTTGTCGTTAAGGCGTCTGTGAGCTGTCCTTTGTGAGTGTGTGTGTTTGTGTGTGTCTGTGTGTGTGTGTTGAGGGGGGCAATAACTGCAAGAGTCTCTGTAAGCAGGTCTTATCAGAGGAAGGCAGACTGCTCTGGTCTTGAACCTCCACACAAGTACAACACAGTGTTAGACATTTTAAAGCCATTAGCCGTAGACAATCAGACAGTAGTAAGTCATTCTGTAAATCTGTCATCAATAAAACAATAAACTCCACAGTGGTTGGTCTTTACATTCCACAGTATTTATGTGGCTGTGTTGACAGATTCATAGGAAGCCTTCACTGCCCACTGAGGACCTCTGCAGTTCAGCACTGGTACTGCACGTACTGGGTAGAAATGATTCTTTTGTTCTGATGGAAGACATTCTTCCCATTTCCTAAAGTGTCTGCTCTGATGGATCAGACTTGGAATTAAAGAGATATGAATCTGCACCCCTTAGCCTTCTCCATGATAATGGATTCTCATAACGTATATTTCTGGCCGGGGGTTAGCTCTTAAATAATGCAGTCCCATTAGTCATTATAATTAGTAATGTCAGAGCCAGCTGTGATGCCTTTATCTTGACGAGACATAACTCACTCAAGACTGGGTGGATATGCTTATATGCATTCTCTCTCTCTCTCTCTCTCTCTCTCACACACACACACACACACACACACACACACACACACACACACACAGACATACTCATACATTAGGATATGACCCAAGCAATTTTTTAAAGTAATGAATGATTATTTGCCAGATACATTTTACATGTGCAAGATGCATACAGTATTAGATGGTGGTTAAATGATAAAACGAGAATAATGAATTTAGAAGTTGTAATAATAGATTGTAATAAGGTTTCGATTTAATTCATCTGTTTGTTCTAGGTGTATTCTCTAATAAGGCTTTTCCATTTGATTCATCTGTCTGTTCTAGGTGTATTCTCTAATAAGGCGTTTCCATTTGATTCATCTGTCTGTTCTAGGTGTATTTTCTAATAAGGCGTTTCCATTTGATTCATCTGTCTGTTCTAGGTGTGTTCTCTGGCTCCGGCTCTGCATCTGCATCTGTAGCAGACGTCACTCTCACTGAGACTGCTGCTTCGGACACCGGCAGCCTCGCTCGCTCTGAGTCGACCGTCTTCGACGAGAACAAGCCCATCGCGGCCAGTGGCACTTACAACCTCGATTACCTCCTGAAAACACCCCTGACCCGCTCGCTCAGCCTTCAGGCAGGAGAGCTCGACCAGACCCCCGGCCCTGGGGATAAGGCCACATCTGGCTCTGATAAGCTTCTGAACCAGCAGGCCGAGGCCTTTAGCGTAGGCACAGAGAGCGCTCCAGGGACTCTCCGCCGGGCCAAGAAGCCGCGACCGGGCTCCCTGAAGAAGAAGCCCCTGTCCAGGCAGAACTCCAATCCGGAGAGCTCCTCGTCAAAGTCCGTTTCCTCCAGCAGCACCCCGGAGGTTAAGAAGAAGACCAAGCCCAGAGCAGAGAGCCCCCTGCTGGCCAGCGAGGAGCAGGGCAGCTCCTCAGCCACAGCAAGCCCCGCAGGAACCCTCCGCAGGAGCCGGGTGAAGCCGCGAGTGGACAGTCCTCCGCCTCTGGCAGAAGAGACCACCCCTCCCAGCCCCGCACCAGATCCTGCACCCGTCTCCACTGCTGCTGTTGTTGTCCCTCCAACCACCCTCTGCCCGGAGGAAACCCCTTTGCCCGTCCCCAAGTCCGCCACTCCCGTTCCGGACGAGGAGTCCCCCATCCCGCCTCCGGCATCCTACAAATGGGACCCGGACAACTTTGAGAACATCGACCCGTTCCGCACAGGCGGAAGCAAAATCGCCAACTCACCTGAACTCACCAGGAAGACCTTGGACTTTGGCTCGGCAGGTGACCCCGCTGAGAAGCCCCTACCAGCTGCTGCTGCTGCTGCCACTGCAGCTCAGGCTGTTTCAGCAGAGGAGACTCCCATCTCTGTCCCGGCTGCCGCGGCTGTTGCGAGCGCAGAGGAACAGCCAATCAACAAGCGGCAGCCTGTCAGGCTGGAGTTCGACTACTCCGAGGAGAGCGGAGAGACTCCTCCAAGCGCCGCACCGCCACCCAAGAAGCTGGGGAAGAAGCCCGGTGCCAAGATGCCGCTCCGCAAGCCGAAGTTCGGCCTGAAGAAGGCCGCTCCGCCGCCTCAGCTGGACAACGCGCCCACCGACCCTCCAGCTAACAACGAGGACGACATTCCCATCCCCAAGGGGACTTACAACTTCGACCCAAGCAAGTGGGACGATCCTAACTTCAACCCGTTCACGTCGTCGTCGAATAGCGCCATTCCCAACTCCCCTCGCATCTCTACAGGAGGGTACAATTTTGAGCCGGACAATTTCGACGACTCCGTCGACCCTTTCAAGTCCAGCAACAAGATGGCCAACTCACCACCCAAGGCCTCCACGTTTGATGTGTCAGCCAATGACAACGAAAATGACAATGACAATGTTGGGGAGCTGGAGGATCAAAACCAGAACAAACTGGCGAAAAAGAAGAAACCGATCAAGTCGTAAGTTTGACGTTTACACTTAACTCAGCAGTGCAGAAGCACAAACATGCTATAGCCACCCACACACACATTGCCTGTTCTGGGCTTATTACAGTTATCTATCCTCTGTAGTCCTCCTAATGTCTGTGGATAGACCATTGGTTTAGACGGACACAACTGGATACTTTTTTTTTTATAGTTGTGACAGTAGCTGGGTTTCCATTCAACTTTTAAATATATATCTTGCCCACTCATATAAACTTCTAGCTGAATAAGCATTCGAGGAAGGTTGATTAATTCAGGTGAGGAATAGTGCAATTGTTACAAATTTATCAGTTGTCTCTATTAAGGTTGCCCTGACAACCATACAGTATGTTTTGACCCCGCAGCTGTTCTTCACTCATCCCCTAATTAGGAGAATGTCTGTTTTAATTAGAGTAAAGCAGTGGATGGAAACAAGCACAGATTCACATTTACTTTAATGTAACTTATGGAAAATATGCAAATGATTGGATTGAAACCCAGCTAGTTTTATGTTTAGCATTCTGCTTAATGTGTCTGTCTAAGACATAGAAGGTGTCTGTTTCTTTGTGTGAGTGTGTATTTGGTGTTGGTGTGTGAGTGTGTGTGTGTGTGTGTGTGTGTGTGTGTGTGTGTACGTACATTTTGTCTTCTCTTGCATGCTGCTGTCCTGTCAGCCCCTCTGTCACCTGTTTGTCTGTCTCTGCTTCTGTGTCACAGAAAGAGCAACAGTTTGTCCTCTCTGTGTTGTCTGTTGTAAGTAGAAGACAACTGATTCATTCAGAAATTAACTTCATTTACTGCAAATATCCACCAGCAAAAACATTCGCCTCTCTCCAACACTGCCTAACCAAAGCACATATCTTAACCTCATTTTCAGCCTGCTAACCCAGTTGTGGTGATGCTTCATTGAATAACAGCATATCAGAAAACAGGACAGTCCTTTCCCCAGTTAGAAATTCTGAGAAGGTGGTGATCTTTGTCTATACTGTCAGTATTACTGCACATTACTGACTGATTTAACTTATTAAAGGGTAGACTCAGCAATGTAGCCAAAATGCATGAAGACAAATAGTATCAATACCTTGGAGTTAAGATCAACACATTTATGGTTGTCAGACAATAATGAGGGTGGTAAGCACACTGTCTCAAATGAGACAAACATGGTACTTACTGTACTGTTGATGTTTTAAGACCCCATGGACGGCATATTCGCACCATTTTGTCTAACCTTGTTTAGCCAACTTGTGTTTTTTATAATCATGTAAAACTAATCCATCACACACACATCATGTACTGTACCCATAAAATACACTTTAATAAGTTTAATGTTATTGTCATACAAATGACAACTTTACCAGTCGCCTCTCAGACAGTCCTTGCTTACGAGTCTTGTGGCTGTTAACACTATTTTAACAGCAAAGAAAAGTTTAACCTCAACATTCAACACATTTTTGTCTGAATAGATCCACTTTATCAGGTACGTGCAGCATTGCTTGGGAATATAAGTTGCTGAGATGGTCAGCTTATGAAGTTATGAAGCCATGATCAAATACTGATTCCTTCACATCATCGACTCCTTTTGAAGAGGCTTCTTTGCAGCTTGCAAAACGAGAAGCAAAATGTTCCCTTGAGTGGATGGATGGGCATCGGTGAAAACTGACTTGTTCCTTTACTCTGTTTCCTTCCTGTCTTCCAGCAACACCTTCAGAGTGAAGAGGTCACCAAAGAGGTCCCCCATGAAGGTGGCTGATCCAGCCACCCAGGTGAGAGCTGAGCCTCACAGTTACTGTAGCTACAGTAGTGCTACCGCTAATGCATGCTTGTATGGTGCACAAATGCACAAGCATCCCTCACAATGCGATTCTGCACAATCATCCACAACCCTGTATGTGTGCACATGCACGCACACACAAATACACACACACACACACACACACACACACAATGTTTTAACATGAGGACCGAGAAAACTCATGGGTCTCTACTTAGGGTGAATCTGTGTGTTTTCTCTTCATGGCCACCATCATATCATAACAGTGTTGTCCTGTGTGTACGTCGCATGCTTCCCCCCTCCCCCACTCGCATCATCCCGAGCAGGATCCTCTGGATCTGGACTCCCCTGACCCCCCTGCCGCCCCCACACAGGACCATGCCACTGACGAGGAGAAGCTGGCCTCCTCCACCAATCACAAGTGGACGACTCGCCACGACCTGGAGGCGGACCTCGCCTCCGACGTCCAGGACTACCCGCAGCCCTCCGACCTGACGGCGTTTGTCAACGAGAACAACCGGGCTTCGCAAAACAATGGTGTGTATGTGTGTGTATTTGCATTTGTGTATGTTTCAGGACGAATTGAACACATTTGCAAATTAGTTTGCAGTTCGCATATCTGGCCATTATTTTCCACTTAAAATCAAGTCAATTTGCTTAATTATTTGTGAAAACGAACCTTTTCTCAATTATGTTATATTTCATTCTAATTCATTTGCTTGAGGCTGTACAATTTGAAGGTTGCGCGCAGAAATAAAACACATTCATTAAAACTAGAGCACTGACAGAAGTTCGTTAATGATGCACATATTTGAGCCATTCCTTTTTAAGTGCTTCAGATGACTCTTTAATTAGGTCTAAAAGTTTATGTGGAATTAAGTCTGGATTATCCAAGTCTGGATTTAAAGCCTCATTGCTATTGTCTTAGATGCATACTTCTAATTCCTGAGAGATTTCCCCACAGGGGATGAATGATGAGAGAATTTTGCAGCGCTTATTTGCAGGACTCTCTTCCTGCTCTTTCTCTCCCTCCATTTTGTAAAAGAAACATGTCCACATATTTTATATCCTGACTCTGTATCCATCAATGGATTCATAGCCACATAGTTTATGAGGTCAACTGACCAGGCAGTCCAATACTATAATTAACAAACGCCTGATCGATGCTCCGCTCTGCCACTGGCCCAGGTGATTGGCTTTGGCTAACTGGGGACTGGGTACGCTGGATAAACTGGGTCAGAGTTAACAGCCCCACTGAGGACCCAGACCTCCCCTTGCTGTGTGGTCTGGTCTCTCTCTGACCAATACAGATCCAGTGGGCAGTGAGGCTGAGCCAGGTCATTATATCTGTGCCACTCTGGGAATCATAACAGTCCCACTGCATGAAGAGAGAGGGCCGAAGTCCTCTCATGTCTGTGTCCCACTACTAGTACTACTGCTACTGCTAATGCTACTGCTACTGCTACTGCTACTGCTAGTGCTACTGCCACTGCTACTGCTAGTGCTACTGCTACTGCTACTGCTACTGCTACTGCTAGTGCTAGTGCTACTGCTACTGCAGGATGGGTGCTGAAAAAGATCTCTGTCTCTCTTCCTCTTTGCTCATTCCACGTGTCAATTGTTTTCCTTACAGCCACAGACTATGAGATTGAATACATGGAGAAGATTGGCACGGGCACGCCTGTGAGTACAGCTTCTGTTTATCCTCTTAGTACCAGCATAATAAATACCTATATTACTGTAAGTCCATGCTTTAAAAGCTTAGAGTTATGCGGTTTGGTCTTGTTTTGTTGTCTTTTCTGCTTGCGTGTGTGTGTGTGTGTGTGTGTGTGACTGACCTCTGTATGGTCTCTCGGTGCCCATAATGTGTTGACAAATCAGACACGTGTGCTGTGGGTTGACAAATCAGACACGTGTGCTGTGGGGAAGGTGAAGTAGGATACATTGAGGAATAATGTAAAGTATAGAATTCTAGGCTATTGTTAATATGCTTCTACTGTGTTTCCTTCAGCCGCCGTCCTCAAAGAAGCAGTCTCTCTACTTAAAGCTGGACTCTGTGAATGACAGCCCAAGCAAAAGCTCTGACATGCAAGGGTCAGAACCAAGCTCTCCCTGCACTGGGTACAAACACATTCAGTAACACAGTTCGTAACATAATGTGATATTCATACTTATTGTACTGTATGTACGAAGTGATCATAAAGTAAATTAATAAATGCATTGTCTTCATTTTTCTTCCCTTCTCACTCTCTCTCTCATTTTAATACCCCATCTTTCACTTTTATTCCTTTGCTTTCTTTCTCTCCTTCTCTCTCTCTCTCTCTATCTCTCTCTCTCTCACACACACACACACATACACACACACACAAACAAACACCCACTTACATATGCACCCACACATGTGTAAATACACACAGGAGCTTTGAGGAGATGGAGGCCCAGATCACGGCCAGCTCCAAGTCCCCGGTCCTCTCCTCTCCCCGCACGGCCCCCGAGGGCTCGGCTTCAGAGAAGAGCAGGAAGCGAGAGAGCGAGTCACACACACACGCCACGGAGCGGGATGGAGTGGTGCGTATCTGTCCTTCTGGAACCAACCAGCGGCCTCCTCCATTCCAGTCTATCCTCGGAAGCCTGAGATAGGAACAGATACTTTACCGATCACAGAGACAAATGAATCCATGAATCAGACACAAGCTAAAAAAGAGCCAGGAATTTTGTGTAGTAATAATAATCTTCAAAATGTATTTGCGTTGATTGTTTCAATTACTGGACCTCAGATCACTCCAATGCTTGCTTTGTCCCCTGAAAAAGAAAATGCACATATATGACCACTAGAGGGTGACAGAGAGCCCTAGTGAAATAAATGCCTTTAGCTTCATCTTTAGCGTAGCTTCCCCCAATTAAACTTAGCACCCCTTAACCTTGTACCTTACCTTTAAATACCCAGCTAAGGGAAATCCAGCATATAACTGCAAAGAGTGGCCATTGAAACAATCCAATCATTAGGCCACTGTATGCAATCTTAGTGCAAAACTCTGACCAGCCGCTTTGCTTTGCTTTGCCAATCCCCACTCCTCCGCTCCTCTCCACCACCTCCTCCTCCTCCTGCTCCCCCTGCTCCTCCTTGTCCTCTGGGTCTGGCGGCGGCGTCGGTGGCAGCAGCAGCCCCCCACGCAGCTCCCCGCCGACCCCTCCACCCTCCCCCTCTTAGACAGGCTGGCTGATTCAGGCGAGCAGCTCAGCTATATGGAGCCCGACCTGGCTGAGACCAACCCCACCGCCTTCGCCCAAAAACTCCAGGTGTGTAGAACGCGGCCTGCCTAAAAGACTGGG
>JASCQY010000031.1:17752663-17768227 GCA_030264315.1 Sardinella tawilis
CCCTCCACTCTCCTCCAACCTCCAACTGTATCCCAGGAGGAGCTGGTTCTCGCTGCCTTGAGGATGGAGGCTCTGCAGGTAGCCAAAAGCATCTCTCAGAGCCCCTCCCTAGCCAGTGTATCCCCCAAACAGGTACTGCGCTGAACAAGCCTGAACCTGCTGCCGTGTGTGCGGGTGTGTGTGTGTGTGTGTGTGCGCGCCTTCCCGCACATGCTAGTGCATGTGTAATGGAGTGTTCATTTGCGTGTGTGTGTGCGCGTGTGTGTATTTGAGCATGGATGCGCTTCATCCTCTCTACCCCTTCCTTAAAAACGTGTGTGTGCGTGTATGTGAGAGAGAGAAAGAGTGTGTGTGTGTGTGTAAGTGGCCGCAATACCTCAAGCGGCTATCAATCCTCCAACCAATCACAATTACCTCCTGGTCCTCCCATGTGACATCTCTAACTTGGCTGTCCATTCTACCCCTACCCCCACCCCCACCCTGGACTGGCTCTCGTCTCCTCCCCCAAATAGACACCCTCCTGTGGGGGAGAGGTGTCTCTTCTCCCTGGAACTTCCAGTTGTCAAACCTGCATGCTGCTTGTAGAAGCTGAAAGAAACATCAAAGTGACTTGGGACCCCACCTCCCCTCCCCCTATTAGAAAACAACCCTCCAACTCTGCATCATGTGGATCATATTGAATATGAATCATATTTTATGAATCATATTCAAACGTCTCCACCTACAACAAGTTTGTCCAACTGACTTAACTGCCATTGTTGAGTTCTCTCTGCCTCTGTCCCATGTCACTTTCTTGTGTTCTGAATGGATTGTGAACTAACGTTGAGCTAACGCTGAAGCAGCGCCTCTCCTGTGGTCTTGTGGCGCTGCATAGCTGATCTGTGGTCAGTAACACGTCAGGTTATCCTTGAATGAGGAGGATGTGCTTTGGATGAGAAGATGACACTTTGGAGGAATGCTGCCTGTTGTTCGGTGGTCCCGCCGGGGCACCCAAAAGGGTGTAGGTAGGAGTGTGTGTAGACTTGAAGGATGGGAGTTTGAGGTCGGGTCGGGTAGGGTGGGGTGGGGTGAGTTGAGGGTGGGGGTTGGGTGGGGTCGGGTGGGTTGAGGGTGGATGGTGAATGGTGTGACTCTATCAGCATCGGTCCGATCCCGACCCGCATCCCAACGGTTTGTGCCTGCCCCCTACACTCCTGTACCCCCTTTGTCAGTCTCACACTTGTGTCTCGCACGCTCTACAGTCTCGCCTCAAGAAGCCCAGCACATGGAGGTGGAATCGCACCGTTTCACCCGCAGCAAAAGTAAGAGGACAGACTCCCCTCACCCTTCCCCACGCCCCCACTCCGGCCCCCCACCCCCCACTCACACCAATACCTCTCCGGACTAATGTTGCCAACTGCCCCTTACTTCCAGAAATACCAGAGTGTCCCCCAGTGTTAACCCAGAAACCCCCACACCTCACCCACCTGTGGAAGTACTCATGTCTTGCCCACATCCAAGGACCTCATGATAGCCATGGTCAAGCCTCTCACTGACTTTTTGTTAAACGGTCATGGAATATGTGATTCTGTGTTGACCCCATCATGTACGCCCACCTACTTAAATATTTTGTTTATTTAGAATGTATGTAGAGTTTAATGGCAGTAAGGAAACTGACAGAACATGTCTGATCCTGTCTCAGATGCATGCCATCATTTCATGTGGCTACAGTACAGTATGTGTCTGTCACAGTAATTGTATGGTATGGTCAAGGCATTATGGTTGCTTTGTGTTAGTCAGCAGCACAGTTGAATCATAAGGTCAAGTGTATGTTTGGTAGCGTACATGTAGAGATCAACATAGCCATTTGGCCAGGATGTGAAACCACAAATTTCTAGTGTTTTTTTTTTTGTTGTTGTTGTTTTATCTACTTATACTGAGTGTGTTAAAAAGTTGTGGTCTAGTGAAATGTTTGCGGTTTACTGTATGCTGTATGCTTGAGAGTGTCAGCACATTATGCTCTGCCTTAGAACAACTAACTCACTCCACATCAACAAAGTCATGCTGCATGTTGACAGTGAGCTCTATTTCTTTTGGCTTGCGTTCAGATAACCCCCTCACACACCTGTTTATAGGTTTACAGCTTCACATTGACACTTCCCTAATTGAATAACTAACTTAGGCAGGGAAAACACCACGATCTCCTCGCATTGTTCACACGCTTGCTAATGTTTTTATTAGCTTTCCTTGTTAAGGTTTTTTAAAAGGTCTCTCTTTGTTTACACATTTATAACATTGTAATATCATGTCATATTAACGTCAACAAACCTACAGACACACAAACCTAGTCCTCTTCTTTTCACAGTAGGCCTAGATATCTTTGTTCAGGGCCAGGCTTAACTTTAGCACGTGTATGCGCATGCACACAAATACACACGGCTGGTACGTGATGACCAGGGATTCACCCCAGTCCACCTCTGCCCTTTACATTACTCACAGTAGAGTAGCTCTAGAGTAGCCGGCAGCAGGCCTTAATACCACACAGTCACACAGTCACTACAACAATAACTCTGCACTGCTCCACTTATTTTTTGTATCTATGGACACAAACAGGAGAAAAGAGGAGTAAAGAGGAATGTTTTTTTATCATGAAAATAGTTTTTATCTTCAGTGCCGTAAAGAGTGTTTAAACCAGGTCATCACCTTCTTAACAGCTTGTTGCATTTACTGTACACACAAAGCACTTTCGTTAACAGAGTCCTAGGCTACTTCTGAAACGCCTCCATTAGCCAGCCTGCTCTATAGACTAACTGTGTGTTTGTTTTGGTCCCTATCCTCTGCATGGCCAGACAAGCACAAGCTCTACCCAAGGACCACGCAGACTGAAGGTGGAGTGGGGTTTGGGTCGAGGGATTGAAGCCGCAAACCGTTTTGTTGTAGAACCGGATCGTATGACCGTTGTTCTGGATGTCCACACAAAATGCCCAAGGCTTCCCCATATTCCCATAATCACAGTATACAGCCTACACAGTATGTGCAGTATGTAAAGAAAGCCAAAAGATATGGAGAAGATATAAAAAGTTCAGATGCAAAAGCCTCCAAAAGTCCACTTGCCATGATTTTGCCAAAATTGAATTAAATAATTTTGATAAACTTTATCTCCAGTTGCTTTGAAGAAATTATTCTAAATACAGTAAAATTAAACTGTCAATGTCTCTGAAAAGCTGTAGGCTTTTGCGGTCCTCCAGAACAGGCCAAAGATCCTTTATGGTGTTCCTATGGTGGTATGAGGTGCTGCAGATGATGGTGTTCATGAGGGAAGTGCCCTTAGGAGACCCCTAACGGATCCCATTCGTGCTGAGTTGTGCCCCTTACTACACGCCGCCTCTCCCCAATCCTGTCTCCGCTCTACAGTCCATAAAAGATGCGATCAGATCATAGATCATAGATCAGACTGTGTTGGGATGCCTTAATCCGCTCATCCCAGCAGGTGACTCGATGGACACTTTGGAATTGTATCAAGTATTTTATATTATACTTGTTATTTTATTTATTATGGAATTATTGTAACAGTGTAAGGCCCTCTTCTTTTATTAGTGTCTGGCATACACTGTAGATAATGTACATATTCCTTTGAGATCAGGATTTTCAAAGTATTATCATATTAAGTACACTAAAAAGACATTTTTCTTTTGCCATTGGAGATGGACTAGATTTTACTGTGACGTTATATTCTTTTTTATTTCTTAAGCCTTATGTCTGAAGGCTTTAAGGTGTAACCTTGTAACATAAACCGTAGCATTATTTAATAGTATGTGGTCGAGTTGACATTGTTATTGACAAGGGCATGATCATTTTTCTAAGAGTGCTTTGTGTGCTAGTGAGATGTTGACCACACCAAAGGGAACAATCTATAGGGGCAATAGCAACCCCTTCCCTTTTACCCTCCAGCTAAGAGCTAATAGCAGCTGAGCATCTGATCATTTCTGCTTTGGTCATTGTCGGCCAATCCCAGAATGACAAGGACAATGAAGGACTGACCAATCATAGCCAAGGAACCTCACTCCAGCTACTTGCAGCTTTGGGATCCGTAGCTGTAACCCTGCTTACTGTACATCGGCTTTGTGCATTTGCTTCATAGGCCTCGTAGAGACTCCAGCAGTGCCTTGGGTTGCTTTTCATTCCTGAAAGTGTTTGCTTGTGTGTGTGTGTGTGTGTGTGTGTGTGTGTGTGTGTGTGTGTGTGTGTGTGTATGTGGTTGCATTCCTTAAGAAGTGATCCTCGTCATACCGTTCATAAATCGTCCTCTAACAATGTGTCCCATTTTATTTTGTGACCCCACCCCCCACCCCTCCCCCAATTTTCCCATCCACAGAGGGAGGTGTCGTCCCCTGCAGAAAACATTGTGTCCAAGACCTCCCTGTACTCGCGGCCTGGATACAGTGAGGGAGAGAGCCCTTACCTGCCCCGGGACCTGGATCACTCTCTAGGCATCGCCCGAGAGGAGGTCTGTCATCAGTGCTCAGTGCAGTGTAACCTATAGGTTATAGTTCCACAATTTAAGGATACCTTTCATCCATGTCAGATATTCATCCGCATTAGAATTTACTCTACTCTCTATAGGTTAAAGGTGAAGTGTTTAACAACTCTGATATTCATCCACATTAGCAGCTAATCTGTCTGGTAAAAGATAAAGTGCTTAGCCACTTAGCAGTATATCTTATGTTTGTTTGATATTCATCCACATGAGCCATTAATCTATAAGGTAAGAGGAAAGTGTCAGGAGTATTTTGTAGATGATTTTATCCAATGCAACCTGAAGATACGTGTTGCAATAAATACTGCCTTGGGCCAAAACACCTACAGTATTTTGCGAAAATACATGGTGACTAATACATTTAATCTACACTGATTCAACCAGATTGACAGGAGTGCTTGACAACTTAAAAAAACATGATTCTATTAATCTTAAACACATCATTTCCTAAATATAATGATATACATGTACTGTATGTTGGGAAGAGGAGGTGATCATCTTGCCAGTTGGTGGTGCTAACCACTACATGACCTCTAAGTCTTTAAATGAAGACAATACAATCGCCAACAGTAACTTGGGAAACACAAAAACAAGCTTTGACCTCTTGAACTCATTTTGTTTACTTACTGGCCCATGAGAGGGCATATCGCCGCAGTGTTTATGCACCTGGCATAAACTCAGAGTCCGTACCTCCTGCTTTTGTGTGGGCGCATCTGGGGCGGAATGCCACCCTTCCTCAGACATGCCAAGGACACAGGGAGCTGCAATCAGAGCCCTCTGCTGATACGAGAGAGGAGAATAGGTGTCGAAATGTGTTGCTTCACAATGCCTGACATGTTTTTCTGCGTTGCTGTTTTTTCCACTCCCTGTGTAATCAGGTTGTGTCCAAAGAGAAAGAGGTGCAGGAGTGGAAGAGGAAATACGAGGAGAGTCGTCAGGAAGTGGTGGAAATGAGGTGAGAGTGTGTGTGCGCCTGTGTGTGTGTGTGTGTGTGGTACTGTGTAATGAGACCACACTTCCCAGCAGGGCTATATTTGGCATCCCCACACCAGCCTCTCTCTCTCTCTCTCTCTCTCCGCTGCACGCTCTTCATATCGTCCTTCGCTCTCCTCTAAAGCCCGGTCAGGAGCAGGAAGCCAATTAAAAGGGGCCTAAAGGGGTGATACTTTTGCAGGTGATGGGAGGGATTGACAGCTTGGAGAGTGTGAAGGATGATGGGTGGAGAAGAGGATTATGGGTATGTTTTTAGCCCATCTGGAAGATGATGAAGGCTGACACGAGTATACCCAGCATACAGCATGTTGGTGGACGGGCTCAGTGAAGGCAGCTGTAGCAGAAAAGCCCAGGAGAGGAGGAACAGATGTGAGCAGGTTTTATTTTAGGCTGGCTGAGGGGGAAGACAGGGACTTGGCTGACATTAAGTGGCATGCCATTTTGCTGGCGGCATTCTGTCGGAAGGACACACCATTACAGACATTTAGTTAGAATAGTCCCATTATCGTGCACTGTATGTGTCCATTCCTGTATGTGTCATTCACAGTTTAGTCACATTCTTCTCCTATTCATTGTCATGGCAGCTTGTACTTTCACCTCGTGCTAAATTGATAAAGCGTTGTTATATATCGCTCCACTAATGGTGCACAGGTTGGCAAAAGATGCTGGCAGAAGTCATAAGGCTTTAAGTGCCAGGCAGCACAGTGTCCTCCTCATCCGCCCCTCCAATAACGCAAGCCTCTTGGACAGTGGCAGGGGAGGGGGGAGAAGGGAGAGGGGAGGGGTTTGAGGTAGAGGGGTGGGAGATGGTGATAGTTGGGTGGGGGCAGTGGGTGGGGTAGTGCGGGGTAGTGTGGGCCAGCTGGACTGTGCCTTGTTAGTGTGGATAAGACGGGGGCTTACTTCATTAGTCTGATTGGGATCAGGATAAGAAAGGACTAAGAGGCTAAGAGGAAGCATTGTTAATCCATCCGCTTACCTTGCCGGGCAACCTGCTTTTCCCAAAACAAGGCCTCCCTTTGGCCCCGTCCTGATGTGCACAATGGGTTGCCAGGTCCAGGGGATCCCCCGCTGAAACGGTCCCCTTTGGCCAGTCGCCTGAAGCGCAAGGAAAACGAGGACTTAGCCGCAGCTCTGGAGAAACTTAATACACTTTGCCCTCCGATGCCCATTTTGGTTAGCGGTCCTGCTATCAGCCCATTAACCCAGCCCTCCCAAGATCACTCTTTGAGTTTTCACATTTCACTGCTACTGAAGTCTAGCTTTGTGCCCAGTGGTGCAGAGAGGGCTTTTCTGAAGTGCTTCATTGGAAATGATTCTTCTGATTGCTCACTTGATGTGCTCTGTATGTCTAACCGACTGATGTCTTTTGTCTTGCAGGCGGATTGTGGCTGAGTATGAGAAGACCATTGCACAGATGATCGGTGAGTGCAACTTAGACAGACCTGTCCAGTTTGCAAACAAGGTTTTCGAAAATCTAAACAGTCCCCCCTATCCCTCAGCACACACACAGTCCTGTGCCACTTTGTGGCTGTCCTTGCTGATGTAATCTTGTGCCAGTGTTCCAAACACATTGTTCCTTGAGATGTCCACTCCCTGAGACGTCCACACATCCCACACGCTGTCCAAGTCAAGATTTGCTTTGACGTCTTCCACCATTTCTTTCCTGGCACCGACGTGACAACACAACACACCCTGTTGGTTTCATTCGCTTGAGCCAAATGCTTTGACATTGCCCGTCTCAAAAATCTTTCAACTCTCATTGTCTGCATTGACTTAAGTGCTCCTTTCACGGGAAACACATGTTGGTGGATGATCTTTGTCCGGGCCTGTGTGTCCCTGTTAAGAAGCTGTTGTTTGAAGAGACGTCTTTGTTCGACTTGAGGAATGCTGATTTTGAGATGTTTTTGCAATCAGAACATCTTTTTTTTTTGTTTTTTTACAATGCTCACTCCATTCTTACTTTGCTTTAGGTATTTTTTATTTCTATTTTATTTTTATTATCTTTTGTATTTCCTTTTTCAGTGGTTTCATTTAGCCTTCTTTTTAACATTTATTTATGTTTTCTGTATGTTCAGTATTCATTTATTTATTTGCCTCTCATATATATTCTTCATATTCTTGACATATTCTTGTCAAAAGAATGTTTTTTTTTTTACTTTTTCTTTCATTTGACCACACACTCCTTCACCTTACACACCCTCCTGGCTTAACGCACTCCCTTCTTTCTGTTTTGCTCCCCTCTTTGCCTGTATATATTTGATATACCAATGAATCAGGCATGCCTGGTAAGTAAAGAAGAACTTTCCCACTCTTTTTGTTGTTCTCTGTGTCAAGTCTGAGTGTTGACTAGGAATGCAGGGCACTCTGGGTACCCTACAATAACATGTCTTCCATGTTTCATCTGCCATGTAATTCCATAAACTCCACGTCTGTTTGTCCTTGTATGTCCAAAATACTGCTCATCACATTGACATCACAGATATTGACACCTTTAACGCTTGTTTCCAATATTTACGTCACATCTGTGATAGTACCTGTCACACCCATATTCTTACAGTTACTTATCCTCTCACACCTTACATAAAAAGCTTAACACATGAATAGCTAAAGAGCTGCACAGGAGAGACAAAGGTTAAAAGTCAATAGGCTGGAATCCACACACTGAGAAGAGTGAGTCGGTGGGGGTGAGATAACACCTCTTAAGACAGTTACACCACACAATGCACAGCCCTCTCTGTCAGTGACTCAGAATACAGCTACTGTAGTGTACATCCCAGCACCACATCTCCTTGGTCCGCTCATTGTTAAATGTATGTATTGTGTGCATGCTTCATCCAAGGACCCAGACTTCACCCAAAGGGTCATATTCATGTCTGCGTTGGGTCAACAGGACCATATAGGCCAGGGAGATGTGGCCTGTGTAACACTGACTTATTTTCGTTCAAGAATAAGAATTCTTAAAGTTTCTTTCTTTACATTTAGTATTCAACAACAATAACAACAGCCTCAACAAACAAGCTCAATTCAGTCATTCAACAATACAGTCATACAACAGTACAACACTAATGCAACAGAACTAGTTGTGGGTACTACAACAGTTGGCATTTACAGACTCAGCTCCAGGAGGCACATCAGAAAGAGATGTGCCAGTGACTGCAAGCTCATGCCAGTGACTGAAAGCATGTGTACAGAGTTTGCTTAAATAGATGCCGCACTCTCTCTAAGTACTCTGTCCGTGCGTATGTGTTTACACGCATCTGTGCATTTGTGTGTGTGTGTGTCTCAGAGGACGATCAGAGGGACAAGTCGCTGTCACATCACACCATCCAGCAGCTCATTGTGGAGAAGGACCAGGCTCTGGCTGACCTCAACTCAGTGGAGAAGTCACTGGCCGACCTATTCCGACGCTACGAGAAGATGAAGGATGTACTGGAGGGCTTCCGGAAGGTTCGTCTCCATCTATTGTCTTAGAGGAAGAAGACAAGTGGTGAGGTGGTGTGAGGTGGTCATGGAATAAGAGAGTCATACAGGATTTGCAGCAATGCTTGAATAACTGTGAAGGGGGTTATTCCACAATGACAACCTGTCATTGTGGAGTCCAGACAGACAGAATGTTATCCTGTAAATAACACAGCTATTAATTGTCAATATCAACATATTGACAATCAATCATTGTTTATTATTGTTTTCATAGTAATTTTTATGAATGTTTGGGCCAATTGAAGTGACTGGAGCATTCTACAGCATTATGAAGATGTGCATTAAATCCTTTTCTTCTTCACTGGACGGGGTTGACTAACCCAAATGAACTTTACTTCACTTTTCACAGAATGAGGAGGTTCTCAAAAAGTGTGCCCAGGAGTACTTGGCACGAGTCAGGAAAGAGGAGCAGAGGTACCAGGCCCTGAAAATCCATGCGGAGGAAAAACTTGACAAGTAAGTCACTGGAGAGAGTCTTCACTGGAATGGCTTCACTGCCCCCATATTTATTCCACAAATTATTTATAATGGGAAAAAAAAAAAATCACATGGCCATATTCACATGGGCATATTCAACATATGCAAGTGGGTTTTTAGAGTAGTCAATGTTTTTTTTCTTTTTTTTGCCAGAAGTAGTCTATGGCAAGAACAGAAATATGCCATTTGATAAACACAGATCATAATGCAAATGTACATATCCACTAACCACTGCACCTATCACTTCGTCCTTTGCAGGGCAAACGCAGACATCGCCCAGGTGCGGGCGAAGGCCAAACAGGAGCAGGCAGCCTATCAGGCTAGTCTCAGGAAGGAGCAGATGAAGGTGGACTCACTGGAGCGCACACTGGAACAGAAGGTGAGATACTACAGGATTGGATTGTTTAGCTGTCTGTCGGATGGACTATTTTTCTTGTTGGTTTGCCAAACAAAGCTATAAACTTGAACCAATATTTATTCATAAGTACACTGCTACTATTGTTCATTTTATTTTAAACAATTTATTTGTAGGAGTAGATTTTTTGAAAAATATTTTAATATACAGACTATGAGGAATAGTGGCTCTAATATATTAGTGAACTGTTTGGCTGCATTGCACCCATGCTACAGTTTTTAAACTTTTGAAACCTTTCTCTACGCAGAACAAAGAGATCGAGGAGCTCACCAAGATCTGCGACGAGCTGATTGCCAAGATGGGGAAGAGTTAGCCAGTGTGACACAAGCGAGCGAGCGACTCTGCCTTCTTCTGTCACGCAACACCCAGAAACATCTCAGACACCACACAGGCAGAGGAGCCCCATGTCCCCCTCGCTGTTTACTTCACGTCGTTGGCAAACAGACTCGAGTCCTTTTGATTTCTGATTTCACACTACTGACTTTGCTCATGTAGCCTGGCAACAGCGCCCTCCACTTGGAATGGGAGGACTCCTCTGAAAGCGGGAGTCCAGTATAGCCTATTGTAATTAATCTGTACATTTTGATGTTTCCATGTGTACCAAGGAGTGACTTGGTGCATCGGGGTGGGGTGGGGGGTCTTGTGCTGTATCAGGGGTCTTGTGAAAGTTTTTAGAAATGTACTCCCCATCAGTAGAAATGTCGAGTGAGAGTATGGCACGTCTGTGTGTGAGTGAGTGGTGGTGATGGTTTAGACAAACAAGGTGTGATAGAGAAAGATAGAAGTGCGTGTGTGAGAGAGAGAGAGAGAGCGAAAGAGTGTGTGTGCGCGAGATTGAGAGAATGACGTAGTGATAAGGTTGCTCGCCAACCATGTCGCCATGACGACCACTGATGGAGCCGACTGTTAACCCCTCTAACTCCTGCGATCTCTCCCCGATGAGGAGGCTGGCTGAAGCGCCAGGGAAACATACAGTAGTAGATATCGAGGAAGCACGACGACACCCACGTAGACTGCTAATCAGTGATGCATTCAGTGATCATGTAAAGAGCCACTTGCCACCATAAGAGAGATCATTACTTGCATGTGATAGAAGCAGTATCCACACACAATACCCACTGCCCTCTTTGTACATATTGTATCGGGCGCTCCCATTGAGTAGAGACATTACGGAAACCCACCTGCTGGTTTTGATACACTCTGTAAGTTTTAAATCGCTTCCCGTGTGTACCTTTGTAGATACTGTGCATTTACTTCCTTCCTGGCTTCTTAGCAGATACCGATGTGATTTTATTTTTTTTCCGGGGGATTTTATTTTGATATTAATGAACCTTATTATGGTTATTGTCAATGGTACTGATTTTAAGACGTGTAATTTAATTTGGATCGACTTGTCTCAGTCCTGCTACGGTTGATGTGTCACCTGGGGCTGGAGAACAGCCCTAATCAGCTATTATGGCACCTGCTTACAAAAAAAGTGCAATAAAGGATGGCAATAAATATGTGTGTCACAGCTGTGTTTCTTTTCATGTGCAGAGAGGCACTTCCTGCTTCTGAATGTACCTCTTAACTGCCAAAAAGCTCTTGCCATTCAACTGGAAGGCTTTTATTCACTAGACTCATCCTATTGTTCCACACAGTAAGTAGTAATTGAGGAACAAACAATGAATTCATTGCAGGTTTCATTGCTTTATGCAATCCAATGTGAATTTCATATGTCATATTTCCAGATTAACCAACAAGAGAAGGATTCCAAGAGAAAGATTCCAATAGCCTGCGGGCCAGGGTCACACACACACACTCCACCTATCAAATAAAACATTTTTTTTTTAAAAGCTCTGACTATGCCAAATGAGGATTTGAATGTTAACATATTAAATTACATCTGAAGCTTTTAGAAAATAATATAATTTCCCTTGAATGAAGTAAGAGTTTGTACATTTAAGTGAAACTTTTAAACCATGTATAGACGTTAGACATTATTATACCTTACAAAGGCTGTTCTTGCGAGATATGCAGTATCTTCCTTACACCCCCTGGGTGTTTGTTTGATTTATAAAATCCTAATGAAGGCTTTTTGTTGAACGTAGGTCATGTCATCTAAAGGGAAAGAAGAGTGGGGTTTTATTACAGTATAAAAGAGATAGGCTCTCACATAATGTTAACATCATATGTATGTTAATGTTTAATGTTAACATCAATATACGTAGAAGTGTATGTGTATGTATAATGATCTGAATTCAGTCCTTGCATGTCAGTAACGTGTGTTTGGGTTGTTGTTGCGGGAGGTCTCAGAATGTGCTCAATTTAGTAGTCTAACAGAAGGGTTTTAAGGTAGGTTGCATGTTAGACTAATGGATTCCTGGCAGCCTGACACAATCTGAATGTTGCAAACACAACACAACTTCCCAAAACACACCGATCACTCTCTATAACTCTTGTCATTCTGTGATCAGGTGTCTGTGTATAATTGGTAAAAAAAAAAAAAAATTCTCCTCCATTGCGTTATTTCTACGTTAGCAGAACATTGCATCATTGTGTGTCCTGAGAGGCTTTTGGTGTCAGGCTGTCTGATCTGGCCTGTCAGAACAGCAGGGAGTGATTATTTTAAGAGCAGACTGTAGTTGTTGCTGAGTCTCTCTTCCTCCTCTGGTGATCTGAGGATGGGTCCCAAAACAGAGTCAATAACTTGTGCACACATGTAAACCCTGGCAGATTACACGCTATAATTCACAAATTAATCTGACTCTTGATTTGTAATCATTCAATATCTACAGTCTCACAGCAGGGAGTGAGACATGTTGCCAAACACGGGAGTTAGTATCAAACTGTTATAATTAATTAATGTCAAGCATTTCCACATCATCTGTCTCTCTGCTTTGACTTGGCCAAGGGTATTAATTAAAAACCAAATCAAATGTATTTTGTATCATGCAAAAAAAGTGTTGTTGTTGTTGTTGTTGTTATTATTATTATTATTATTATTATTATTATTATTATTATTATTATTATTATTGTTGTTGTTTTTGTTGTTTAAATTGTAAAAAAAAAATAATAATAATAACTGAGACTGTATAATACTGTATGTAACTCTTTTTCCATGCAGATATTTTTGGAAGAGAGCAGAATTTCTCATCAAAGACTGCCTCTGTTGACGTGTGTCCTGATTCCAACTGTCTTCTGAATTGTTCCTAATATCAAAATTAGGGCAGAATGCACACATATCATTGGCAGAACTTTGTGAGGCTTCTTGTTCGGGTTCCTAAACACAAATTATGTCATCTTCAACAGCACCTCCTGGGCTAACTGAAAACTTGGCAAGCCCTTACAGTTAATCATACTGTACCAGCAGGGCATCATGGGTGACCTGGTCAGGTGCCATGAAACAGTATAGTTCAAGTGCAAGGCATGATGGGACAGGTTGGTGGAAGGTGTGGCCTGGAGTGAGCACGTGCCACCATCTTCTGATTAGCAGACCTAACGAGCTCACGCTCATGTCTTAAGGAAGGAGCTAGAGGCCTCAGTGGTGCAGGAGTTCTCTAATCTTGGTGTCCATGCTAGCCAGTGGTATTAGCACTGTGATAGCGTGGATTAAGATCGAGGGGGTTTAAGGACCAAACAACCTTCTTTTCATTGTGCGATCGCCATAGCCCAAGACCACCAGCACAATGAGAGCTGTCCACTGCTGCCTGCTGCTCGGGACCCTCTTCATCTTTCTGGCTCACCACAGTAAGAATCCTGTTCTCTTTTTCATCCTTGTTTTCTGAACCAGCCTTGTTTTTTTATTGACTTATGTGTCTTGAGTTGAATTGCTTCTTCTCTGCCTCTGGATATATTCTATCCTACCCTTCCTTCAAGAGTTGACCTTCAAGGGCCCCCATTTTCATTGAATGAATTGAGTTATTCTGGGGGAGGCCTTGGCAGTTGTCTGGTGTGGGGTAGGCTACCTCTCTTGTTGAGTTGCGTTGGAGTGATGTTTCATCATATTTCAGTGTCTATGTACTGAGATCCATTGAACTCTGGGCCTTTTCTGTCTGCCAGTAACTCACTGTGGTTGGACACTATAATTGTGCAGTTTGCCAGAGTACATAGGGAATATTATGTACAGTTTGAATTTGTATCTGGGGGCACTTAATTTAAGTGCTGTCTGTCTATTAAAGAGACACGCCATATGGCCAACACAGGGAACAGATTATAGGATGTCACACAATCTTTTAGCATTTTTCAGGCTCTGTATCAATCTTATATTAATACTATTCTACTCTTCCACTAATCTACTGTCACTATTTTCTAAAAGTACACTTTTGTTTTTTTTTTTTTTTTTTTTCACCTCAATCTCACATTTCTTTTCTTTTCTTTGTTTGCCTTTGTGTTTTATTTCATGAGGGCTGAAGTCATTGCTTTACTTTGCTGGCAGGTGATCTTCCTTGTTAATCTCTGCTAGTAAGTCTTTAAGCTAATGATAATAGCACATGGCCAGAGCCTGGGGCCCAGTCAGAAGGATTGGGATCAGCTTTGCATGAAGTGTGTCATTTGGAACTGGCACAGGCAGTAGGACCTGACTCTCTGGCTACTGTACCTCTGGCTACCAAATCAGCTCTTAAATGTGCACTTCAATATCTGTTCAGCACATTACAAGTATCTCAAGTGTAAAGAAAGTGTATTTGTCCTATAACAAGCTATTCTTATGTGCTCCTCAAGTGTTCTTTCTTATGTTGTTCCAAGTATATTTATATATCAATGCAATGACAACTCACTTGTGTTGGATTAAAGTACATTTTTGAGGGAGTTACTGTAACATTTTGAGTTGCCGTTAATTGTCTTTCAAGAATATGACAAAGCACTTTGAGAGCAATTTCAATGCATAAAGTAGGTCCAAAATAGTGTACTAAGTACAAGCAGAAGCAGATGCACATAGAAAAAGGGATATTTCGGAATCATGAGCATACTTTTGAGAAGTGTGCTTTTCTATATTTCTTTTCCCGCCGGGTTCCTTTACTGTTGAAGCTGCCATCCGCATCTAAGCTGTGTCAGTAAATAGATTTTGAGGTTCTTGTATGGTTGTTTGTAGTTTGTAGTGGTTACATAGCCCATTTGAATGCCTGGGTTCACATTGACCTGATTTGAAATGTTTTCAGAGAGCATGATTGAGAGGCACAGCAGTCAGGACAGTTCCATTTCCATCCGACGCTATTCATTGCCAAGATGCTCCAGGATGGTAGCACAGCATGTGACTGTATCTGCTCCAAGGCTATATTTGCTCCCACTCATCTGTTATCATCATGCTCCTTCTTTGATCATGAGCTCAGGAACTTTTCCTTTCTCTGTGTCAGTTTCATAACCCTCTCGGTCCAGAAACCTCCACTGCTGGTACAGAGAGCAGAGAGCAGCTTGTTTGTTTGTTTGTTTGTTTGGTGAAGTCTATTGACATTTGTGAATGTGACAGCATACCTCTGGCACTGCAAAAAGACTATTTCTGAACTGAAGAATAACTTGCAGTCAGAGAGATTTCTGCCTGATTCTGTCTAGAGTTATAACACTTCTGGCAGACACACACACACACACACACACACACACACACACATACTCACACACACACACATACACACACACACACACATATACACACACACACACACACACACACACACACACACACACACACACACACACACACACA